>LOJH01012391.1:11173-25643 GCA_001685095.1 Ellobius talpinus
AACTCACAGAGATTCACCTGCCTCTGCTTCCCAAGTGCTGGGATTAAAGGCGTGCGCCACCACCGCCCAGCTACGGCCTCATTCTTTAAGCCAGCAAACAGGACCCTTATTAGTGTCAGCCACAGACCAAGCATTTAGGAGCTGGAGAAGAGATGTCTTGTCACTTTCATCTGAGTATCTGCCTTCCCCCACACTACAGACTAATAGATTCTGAATCTTGAGATTGAACCGTGTGAGCAGAACACTGACCAGGCCTACCCCTACCTCTTGCGTGTGCCTGCCTGAGCTTCAGGCCTCAGCCGCAGGGATGGTGTGCTATTAATAGACCAGAGGTTCAGCACAAAAATCCTGTATTCTCAGAACCGCTACCCTGTTCTGCTGTTGAGCCCAGCTATCCTAGTCTTGAGCCCGAGATGGTTTTCATTTGCTTGGTTTTGTATTTTGCTGTTGTTGAGTTGGACTTTCACTATGTAGCCCTGGCTGGCCTGGAACTGGCTATGTAGACAATACTCGGCATGACCTTCCTGCCCCTACCTCTGGAATGCAGAGATTGACGTATACACTACTGTTTTTGGCTACTACAAAGTTTTCACAAGTAACTTGTGAGTTACTATGAAGCTAGCTGTACCCCAGTGACACCACATGGGTTTTGAGCATTAGAACAACAGGAGGATAATAACTTCACTTTTATACCTAAATGTGACTAAAACATATTTTAGTTCACATACTAAATGTAAACTTTATGACAGAGCTGGTGCCGTTGGAAGGGAACCTCATGGGATTTCACACACGCTTCTCATTCATTGGTCAGGCACACAGACCATTGGAGAGGCAGAGAGCCATTTCCTCAGGATTTGTGATAATTGTGGACATCTATAGGGCTCTTCCCAAGGTTGTTTTAGCCATTCTTTTTTGTTTGTTTTGTTGTTGTTTGTTTGTTTTTCAAGACAGGGTTTCTTTCTGTATCCCTGGCTGTCCTGGAACTCACTTTGTAGACCAGGCTGGCCTCGGACTCAGAGATCCACCTGCCTCTGCCTCCCAAGATTAAAAGGCATGAGCCACCACCACCTGACATGTTTAGCCATTCTGTATGCAAGGACACATGGCTTCAGTGACAGAGTTTTCAACCAGGTAGCAGTTGTTCCTCTTGGGCTGCTCTCCTGGGGGAGATTGCAGAATAGCAGCTAGCAGGCAGTAGTGCTTCTCGAAAGGACCCTATCCTATCCATGCCACTGGAAAGCACAGAGCCAAAATAATTTGTAACCGGTTCCACCCAGAGAAATAAGTCCGCAAGTAAGTGTGCTTTCATTGTGCTGTCTTCCTCATAAAGATCCCGTATGTCGCAGCTGAGTGACAGGTATGCTTTTGCCACTAAAATGGCATGGCTGATATTGAAAGAGCTTTAAAATACCACTATTTTGCCTATACCCCTCTCCTCCTCGGCTAGTAACTAGATCTCCTTGGAGTTTTTAAACTGGCAATTGGTAATGTGGCAGAGGGGCCTCTTCCAATATAGTACTTCTGTATATAGTACAATATACAGAGCTCCTCAACCCTAACTTGATAGGTTCCAGCTATCCCAAGGAAGAGAAATGACTCACTGGAAAATGTAAAGCTCAGCTGAGGTCATTTGTTCCCTAACTTTTAGCCCTTTGTAGAAGAGGCAGAGAAATTCTGGCAGCTCTGGGAGCTCTTGGCCTCAAAGGGACTTCGATGCTGTCAGGATCAATCTAGACCTTGGCTTGAACACAGGGTTATATATGTTTATTAGAGTCTCAAATGTTATTCAGCTTGATTGCAGCTTTTATACAAAGGAGTTAAGACACGAGGAAGAAAGAATACAACTGTAAATTGCAGGACAGGTTCTTATGAAATCAGTAAATTATTCATTTAATGGTTTGCTCCTTGTTGATTTCATGTTGCCATGACACCTCAAGATGGAAGCCCGTTTGTCCACCGGCCCAATAAGGGCTGAACACAGAGGCACAAATCCTGGAGGAAGGCAGATAATGCATTACATACAACCTTCAGCTGGCCACTTGATAAATTGCCTCTTTATCTGGCAAATTCCAAGGAGATCTACTGGAGAGGACAGAAAGAGATATCTCACAGTGGCTAAGGCTTCTTGGAAGAGACCCAGCCGTCTCAGAGTTTGAGTCAGAATCTGTTTAAGAACACATTATGAATGCATTGTGTGCCAGTGGCATGCTTGTCTCCTGAGATGTTGAAAACACCGTGGGCTCGTAGTTGCTTCGGCGTCCACACTACAGTGAATGCCTGACTTCATTTATTACTTTGATGGGCAAAGAAAACTGCCTGCTGACAGTCATGTCCTTCCTGAGCTCCTCTGGCCTTACTTTTTAATCCTCCTCTGCCCATTTGTAGTCTTGTTAAACTATTATATGCAAGAAGTTTGGACGCTCTGGCAGGACTGTCAGATCCAATGGAGTTGGGAGGAAGGAGATCTTGTGGTGGAGTGGCTGTGGGAACGGTAGCTGTTAGACCTTGGCAAAGTCCCCTTCCTCTCTATAGTCCTAACATCTATATCCATAATGCTATATCCATTTGGGCAGCATGCCTTGGACTGTCCCTTTCTGCTCTGACATCCCAACTTCTGCACTTACAGTTTGTGTTACTACTTAGTTCTTGAACAGTGTCATTATGAGAACCTGAAGACCACCTGAATGTGCCTGCATTTGGAAAGTCAGGGCCAACCCTATTCCTAGATGCAATGGGCTATGTGGGCATTTTCTCTGAGGAAGATTATTAAGAATTTAGCGTCACACTCTGACAGCTTGATAGATGGAGTGGTTTTGCATGGCATCCATGAAAGAATTGACTAAAAGTGAGACATTTTCTGTGTGTGTGTGTGTGTGTGTGTATGTGTGTGTGTGTGTGTGTGGCAAGTGTTTTTCACTTCAATCAAATGTTAAAAGTTTGTGCAGAAAGAACATGAACAATAACTGAATCCAATACCATTTCATATTTGATTCTATTGAGCATCACCTGCCTCCTTTAATTTCTGCTTTGGGCCTTAATCCAATGGTTATAATAAGTGCTATCATGGCCACTGTGAGCAGCTACTGCCATCCCTGTTTAATATGTTAAGAGTCTAGCCAGGGAATGGAAACCATACTAGTTATTTGCAAAGAGGCAGTTAGAATACAGGGTAGAGGAGATGCCAAGAGAAGGTAGCACGTAGGCTGCTGAGCCAGCTAAATCAAAGCACATTTCAAATCCCAAATAATCAGGAGAGGAGAATAGAGGGGGATAACACTTTTGAGGCTGATATCTAAGTAGATAGAGAACTAAAGTGTCTACAGAACATTCCAGAGACGTCTAGGAGATCCCTGGACTTCCACCCTCTCCAAAGGGCAGTTAAAGAGACTGGTTTGTGTGTGGACCCTTTCACATGAAGGAGGTGTTGGGTGGAGGTGAAACAAGAAGAGGCAGGGGACAAAGCTTCAGTACAGGAGAGGCCGCCTCCAGTGGAGGCCCAAAGTATCACAGCCAGAAAGTTGTGGAGAGCCCCTTGAGGAATCAAAACCTACTTGTTCAAATCCTAATCCTGCCATTGACTCTGGGAGACTTTGCAGCACTCGCATGTGTCTGGATCCTTCGAGTCTGTGTGTGCCTCCTTTCACATTTGAATCCCTTGGAGTCTGTTTGCCTCGTTTCACGTTTCTTAAAGTTTCCAAGCAACAGGGAAACAGCTGGTTTGAGAGCCGCTGAGAACCATTGCTATAAGGTGTGCTATGGATACCATACTTGAAGGACGATGGCACTGCCCCTGCTCTACCAAGGGCTAGCAGAGTTCTACTAATTGAAACTTAGAGACAGTGATGCAGGTGTAGCTTAGTTGTAGCGGGCTTGCCTAGCATTTACAGAGCCCTCGGTTGGGCCCCAGCACCACATAAACCAGGCATAATAGCACATGTCTGTCACTGCTTTTGTAAGCTTAGAAAGTGACTCCTACCTGGTCTTAGTTACTGCTAAGAGATGGAACTGTCACTGTCAGAATCATAAAGCATTGCTAGGGTCTGATGTTCAAGAATCATAGTCAGACAGGAAAAGCTCCCTCGCTGAAGCAAGAGTCCCCGGTCCCCCCCACTGCTCCCCAGGCTCAACACTGCCCTCTAGATGGTAGAGCCTAATGAATGGGGAGCAAACATGTGATATAGTGGTTTAATCGGTTCTGGCACTAGATAGAACACCAAAGAAAAACATTAATTTGCAGTCACGGTGGTGCACACTTTATAATTCCAGCTCCTGGGAAGCAGAGGCAGGTGATCTCTGAATCCAAGGCCAGCCTTGTCTACAGAGTGAGTTCTAGGACAGCCAAAGCTACACAGAGAAAATCGGACTAGAAAAATAAAAGATAAATAAATCAAAGCAAAGCATGTATTTGGTTGGTAGAGTACTTGCCTATCACGTGTGAATTCCTGGGTTTGATCTCCCAGGACCACAAAAACTGAGTGTGTTTCATATATGCATGTCTGCAGTGCTGGCATTTGGAAGTGGAAATGGAAGGATTTAGAGTTCAAGGTCATCTTTAGCTATGCCAGCCTGAGCAATAGGAGACCCTGGCTCAGAACAAAGGCAAAAACCTAGAATCATGACAGACAGAAAGAGGTTGTACTGTTGGTGAAGAGCAATTCGAGTGCCAACTGCTCCGCAGACCCTTTCCTGGCTCTGTCCCAGTAGACGCAATCTCTCATTTCTGAAACTTGCCCATCATTTTCCTTGTGCTTCTTTGACATAGGTGTCGTCTGCCTGCAGGAAGGTGAGGTGTTGGTGGAACACCACGTCTCCCTGTTTCTGAATCTTCCCTGGTGCCTGTGCCGTGGGCTTCCTCGTGGTGCTCTGTAGAGCTAAGAACTTGCAGTTCATGTGTGTTCTGAGCATGCTTTATTTTCTGTTCCAAAAAACAGCCTTCCTGCTTGGCCTTGAACACACAGGCTTGGACCATTCTAGTCTCAGCAAAAGTAGCCTAGGTGTAAAGGTGTAAAGTAGCCTATCATCAGTCATGGACCCTCCACCTATGGCATGTTAGGGCCACCAAGCCTGCACCTACCTATACTCCAAGCCTACACCAACATGCCGGATCCCCTCTCAACTACCAAATCCCCACCAGTAGGCCAGATCTATCCCAATATGCCAGACCCTCACCAGTGCACGAAATCTATATCATTACACCAAATCTATACCAGTATGCAAAATCTTCTGCAGTATGCTAGATCTACCCCAGTGTATCAGATTTACATTGCCCCCATCCTACCCCACCCCTGCTCCAGATCCCCTATATCCATATCTGCTCCAGTATTCCAGGTGTCTGCCAGTGCACTGGGTCCCCTCCTATGGTCCAGATGTGTTTCCCTCTGTGAGCTCTGGAAAACCTAGGGTTGGGAACTTGGGTTTCTCAAGCCAGGCCCACTCCTTCAATCACCTTCCAAGAATACAAAGTCAGAATAACAGCTTCTGCTGCTTCAGAAATGAGTTTTCCACTCATGCAAATTGCTCTCTGACTTTGAACACCCATGTGGGTGGGGGCAGTGCTTTCAGCTGCTTGCTTGGTGAAGGAGGGGGACATCACAGGGGTGGCTTTGTTGTTGTTGTTCTTCTAGCAGATATAGGCAGTAGCCTGCCTCTAATCAACAGGTTCACAAATACTATCTGAGAACCAGAAACGAACTGATGGGGCTGCACTTGCCTTATGGAATTAGAGCAGAGATATTGCTCTCTTTTCACGGCAGTTAATCCAAATGAGCTGTGTCTCCTTTCTGTAGGAAAGGGCAAACAAAACACAAACCCAGCCCAGCAAAAGCGAAGCTTTCTTACTGCCAGAATGAGACTCCAAAAATAGTTTGGGTCGTTGGAATCACAAAAGAAATAGCATTTATATAATCTCTCTCTTGCAGAGAACTTGAAAGTGATTTCCTTACATTACACGCAAAGAATATGGTGGGATTTATTTCACCTACTTTTGTCCGGTAGCCGACCTTCGTGTCTTTGCTCCGGCTGAGTTCTCTGAGCTCCTTTACCTTGAATAGGGAGGATGTAAAGTGGCCCCATCTGAAATGTAGAAGGAAGAGTCAGGTCCAAAGAGTGCATTCGCCTCTGCCGCCTAGACTGCTTATGGGTGTTTATGGTATTACATTGTATTGGTGGATCAATCAAGATCCCTATTTGTCCAAAGGCCACAGAGACCCACTGAGCCATCCATGTCCTTGACTGAAGAGTCAGGAAGTGTAATTCAAGGAGAGAACCATGCATATGCCAAGGGCTTTGGGATTGTAAAAGGGGGCACGGCCAGTCTTGCCTGGCAGGGGAGGGAGCCTAGGCTGGAAAACCAGGGTACCCTGGGGTGTAGCCTGAGGTAACAGATGTGGGAAGTGCAGAGGGTTTAGGGGTACAATGTGAGGAGGTACAAGGAGAGAGGCCAGAGCTGTGCTCTGGAGCTGGCTCATGACACTGCAACACCAGAGTGTGGTGGTCTGTGATGCCGCCCCAGGAGTTGTGTCCCCATTGTTGGGAGTCCTCTGTGTGCCCCACGTGGGCTGGGCTCAGTTCCTCTGCTTTTGTGTTCCATCCCTCTCGGGTTTAGGAACTTGGAAGCATTTCCAGGCCTCCCTTCTTCTTGCCCCACACATTTGCAATCATGTTTCTCTCTTGCACCCTGAAAACAGGCTTTCTCTCTCTGATTACTCTCCCATTGGATCTTGTTCTCCCTACACTTGTCCTTGAAGTGGCAAAACTCTTTCTTGACCTTCAAGTTTGGCTTCCTCCGGCTCATTCTTTTTCTGCTGCCAGAGGAATGGTTTCAGAAAGCTGGCGTGGCCATGCCTTTTCCTCACCCAGCACCTGCCTGTGGCCCTTCTCCCCCTAGAGGAAAACCTAAGTCAAGTCCTTCAGCAGGTACACTCTATATGTCCCTCCCCACATACCCAAGTTTAGCCACCCCAAGAGGGGGCTACCATGCACCCTTTCAAGTCAGTATTTTTAAGCCCTCTGCATGGCGTTCTCTGTCTTCCCACACTTGCACGTCCATCCCTACCCCAGCAGACGTCCACAGGCCTGCCAGCTAACTCCTTCCTTCCCCACCTGGAACACCAAGCTGTGTCTCTCTCCTTCCGTTCCTGTAGTACTTCCTATCTCCTCTGTTCCCATGGCCCAGCGCCTTGTTGGTATTTTTTTTTTTTGCTTGTCTATCATATTATTAGATGGGCATTCTTCCCAATCCCTAGCTCTGTGCCAGGCTCATGGTGGGTCCCCAGCTAATGTGTGTGTGTGTGTGTGTTTGTGTGTGTGTGTGTGTGTGTGAAGGGTGGGGGTGGGGGAAGATAAGTGGAGAGAGCCCAAAGGAAGGAGACCAGAGCAGCAGCCCGAACCTCCTTCTTCTCGGTGATCATGCTGTTCTCAGAGTGGGCTTCATGTCTCCTGAGGGTGGAGCTAAGATTACTGGAGAAAACAACCAGGGGAAAACTCATTTGTATATAGCCACCCCACCTCCCTCCTCCTTGTCCCAGGAGGAAATGATATTTCCATACATCCTAAACATCCGCCTCCTTTAGCATCTGCGGAAGCTCCGTTGAATAATGAAAGATAATCAGCAATGGGTTGAAATTGCCTCTCCTTTGGCAAGATTTTTTTTTCTCTCTACTGTCATGCCATAGCTGTCCTTGGGGTTCTGGTGTGTGGACTGGTGTGTATACTGATTCTTCACTCAAGGTGATTTGTGTGTGTGTGTGTGCGCGCGCGCGCGCGCGCGCGCGCGTGCCTTATACTTTATAGAGGCAGACACAGCTTAGAAATGTGTTCAGATCCTGCAGAGTGATGATCCAGTGAGGCTGGCAGCATGCAAACATGGCAAGAGGGAATACTTACTGGCCTAGGGCTCCACACGCCCTTCCTGAGGGAGCTTCTTGGAAGAAACACTGCCTGGAGTCGGCCAGGCCCGAGCCAGTCTCTCTATTAGCTTCTCTCTCCCTTATGTGTCATCAGAGCCATTAAGGGTCATTAAGAGCCTTGGTGTCTGGTCCCAGCTCTGCTGCCAACTGGCTGAGTGGCCTTGGGCAGGCTGTATGGCTTCTGGGGTCTAGATAGCATTCTCCTATCAAAGGAGGGTTTGGATGCCATCTCTGGGGGTCTGATGCAACTTTTCAGGAGAGACTGAGCCTCTTGGAGAAGTGAGGCAGGGAAGTGACGAGGACTGCAGGGAGCAGGAGTTTGGGGGGGGGGCAAAGAGCAGGTCTACCCGGCAGGGAGGAAGCTGCCCTGAGCTTGAGCCAAATGGCTCTAGACTTCCAAGCATGAACTTTGGAATTCTAAATTGGCCAGAGAAACTCCTGGCCTAGGCCCAGTGAGGCCAGCTGGTACCGCCCAGAGGCTCTTCCAGAGCTGCTATGGTGTATGAGCCCCGAAGAGCTCAGCCAGAATTGATTCCTCTTCTTCCGCCTCTTAAACCATTCCCTTTACCTTTCCCCTTATGCATGAAGAACCCCATAGTATCCTGAAGAGTCCAACGTGTGTGAGGAACTGTGCCAGACACGCAGCACGGCTACCTGCCTGTCCTGGTTATCACCCAACCTAATTGTGTTCACCTTTGTATGCCTGGGATAGGGGAAGACATGGGGACAGTGGGGACAGGACTTGTGGGAAGGGTTGACTTCTTACTGTGTGATAGCCCCATTCTGCAGATGGCAAAGCCTTGGTGAAGAAATAGGACTTGGAGAAGAGCAACAAACAAATCCTCTTTTAAGGCCACGCATATTACAAGGGTAGTGGAAAAATGGGCAATGATGTTTTGGGAGGGAAGAGGAAATGGGTAAGCAGGTGGGTGCGGCAGGAGTGACTAGAATGTCTAGCTGATGGAAGCTCAGTAATAAATTGTGTTAACTTTAAATTCAGATGGTAGCACCCTGAGCATCCGCCTCCAGGATACAAGACTGTGCCGGACCAAGAGCAAGCTGGGCAGAAAGATCAAGGATCTTTGGGCAAGCTCTTTTCCCTTCATGATAACCCAGCTGAGGGTGTAGCTCGATGGTGGAGCAGAGCGCTCACCTAGCATGCACGGGGTCCTACAAATTCCATCCCTAGCACTGGGAAAAGAAACAAAACAGCTCCAAGTGGGGAGTGACCCGGCTGATAGTGGACCAATCATAGTTGAGATTTAGGAGAAATGTTTCTGAACTTCCTGGCGCTCAGTAATTCCTAGTTCTTTCTCTTGCTTATTTAGACTATCCAGCAGCAGACTCTCCCTTCTGACACCAGAGATCTCTAAGCTCAGTTTGTGCAGGAATGTTGTTGACACCTGAGGAAGCTGGCCAAGGATCTCAGGGTAGCCACCAGCCCAAAAGGCTTTTTCTTGGCAGGTAGCATATTTTCAGCCTCTCAGATTTCACCTGGTAGGAATCCTATAGACACCCTCTCATTAGAGCCTAGGGAGTTGGGGGGCCAGGACCCCTGCTTTGAAAGCCACCCTCCATTACCCAGGAAGAGTGAGGGAAGATGGCCTCTGCAGGGGATGGAGAACACACTGAGGAGCAGTAGTTAGGGTATGTTGGGCTCACTTCTGTGCCCTGGTTCTCCAAGACAAAGAGACCTGGGGGATGGCATTTGGAATAGAACTCCAGGCTCAGGTTTCAAGATGTCTTAGGCTAAGGATGGCCATGATCTTGAAGAGGAGCCCTGGTGTTTTGTTTCTGCAGGACAAAAGCAGGGCACATCCCCAAAGAACTTTGGTTAAATGTTTCAGTCTGCCCCCACTTCTCAATTCCAGTCTTCCAGATTGTTTTAAGTGGCTGGCATGCCTGGTCGGGGTAAGGGTGAGGCTGCATTTTCCTGCCTCCACCACCACCTGAGCTATTTTTCCTTCCTTTAGCCAAAGGCAGCAGCTTAGTGCTTGGAGCTGGTCACCTAGAAGGGCTCAGACTATTTGGAGCCAAAGTACAAGTTGGCAGCATCCTCAGAGCACCTGGCCAGAATTCCTGGGGTGGGAGGGCGGGTAGATGGGAGGTACCACACTGCCCCTTGTGGGCTGTGGTGGTCATAGCTGGTAGTTGCCTGGCACTAGGATAAAGGGCTTATAGTCTGTGCTCCTCTCATGTAGGAACCTAACCTCCCTCTCCTGTTTTCTGTCTCCATTCTGAGAGTTCTTGGAGTGCGTGCTTAGACACGGTACCATGCAGGGGAGCTAAGAAAAGGCAGGTATGGAGTGATGGATACAGGTACCATGAGGTTCCAGGTTGTAGCCTCTCTGTAGCCGCGGTAGAATACATCAACAGCCCAGCATCACAGGCAGCTGTCAGTGCAGCTGAGGCAGCAGCAGGCAGCCCGGAGTACATTTGGAGTGCAGAAACAGTCAGCCTAGGGACCAGTGTTTGTGGCTGGTCCTAGAGTACATCGAATGAGTCTTAATGCAGACTCCAGTAGCAAAAGGGTCTCAGCCCTTTCAGGGGCTCTCTGGAAGGAACAAAAGTTCAGTGGCATTGGTGGGGGTTCGTGCCATCAGGGAAGATGAGTATTTGTGGAGGCAGAGACACCCAGCTGCCAGTTCTCCCTTCCAACTCAAGAGCCACCGAAGACCCCAGCGGAAGGCAAGCCAGCGCCAGGATGATGGCCGTGAAGATTGTTTTCACTATACCTCTGGTGGCAGGCATCTGAGGCCAAGTTCCCTCCTTGCTCCTGTTGGTTCAGCATCTCTGGCCTGGCAGCTTTGCTCCCCCCTTCATGCCCATGCTGGCCAGCAGGGAGAACCATGCTCCAAAAGTCACAATTTTTCTCTCTTCGAACTTTTCTCTCCTGACATGCCGTATTAGTGTTGTAATTTGCTCTTGATACCACCTAAATCAGTTGTGATTAAAGGTTTTTCTTCCTTCTTTCTCTCTCTCTCTTAACCCAGGCTTGCTCATATTAACACAGATGAAAAATATAGTTTCTGATGTATAATGTTCTGAGTTGCTTAAATCCTTCATTTGTAATTCTCCACAGCATTTCTTTAGTTGAGCATGGCTCCGTCCCATTGTCAGGGTCCCAATAATCCCCATAGAAAGCTGGGAAAGATTGTCGGCAAAATTCTGCATGAGCTCTGGAGGTGGCGGACAAGTGGATGTCACAATGGTATAAATTATCTGGTGTGTTCCCTCCCCATAGTCATCTGCATGATGGCGTTGTGGTTTAGGGTGACCCCCTCCTGGGCCCTTTAAGGTCAAGAAATCAAGAACTCAAAACCTCATAGTAATTAACCTTATCAATACTCAGGGTTCTCAAATAGATACCTAAGGGTTTGGCGGCCCATGTTGGACAGGCGTGAAGAAAAATCATTCTGATAGATACTACAAAACTTGCAGCAGCTTAGTGATGCTCTTTCTGAGTGTATACTGGATCCCGGAAAATCCTTTGAGTCACTCATCTCTTTTTTGAATATTTTTTTCACACTCCATTTCTCATCGATTTTCCAGTTAGGGAGCAAAAATCAGTTATAATGAGAAAAGCCAGGGCAGAAGGGCGGAGAAATGAAGCCCACTGTAGAATCTATCGGCACCAACAGAACTCCATTCCCATTTGCAGGAGGAAATCCCAGACTCTTGTCCTAGCAAGCACCCCCTACAATTCTTTTTGGGGGGTTCAAGACAGGTTTTCTCTATATAACAATCCTGGCTGTTCTGGAACTCTCTCTGTAGGCCAGACTGGACTTGAATTCAGAGATTTACCCACCTGCCTCTGCCTCCGGAGTGCTGGGATTAAAGGCATGCACCACCACCCCACCCCAAATTCTAAGTGCTAGCCAGAGGGTTTGAAATACTGGCTAGGTACTTTGGAGGCCTGGGGAGCTGCTATCTTTCTCTCCTCCTCTGCTTTCCATGACTTTCAGGATTCTGGGAGGTGATTTTGTACCTCTCAGGAGCACACAGGAATGATGGTGTTTTTCTGGGGAGTTCTTATTTTTCACATGATACATTATGGGTGTGTAGTTGATACACTTAGTTGATCTGTAGCCGAAAAAAAAAGAAGAAAGAAGCCCTATGCAGAAGCCTCTGACCTCTCTTGCCACCCTTGATTCTTTTATCCTTTGCTAGTTGAGTGCAGTGAAAATATCAATAAAGAGGCCGATGTGGAGATATCAGTGATGAGTGCCTGCCAATGGACAGTACTTGGCCAGCGGAGGTCTGGGCAGATGGGCGCCAGAAGAACATGTCAAGACTCCTGTCCCCTTGTTCTCTGAGTCCTTGCAACAAGAGCAGTCATTCGGGATCCGAGGCCATGGTCTGGAACAGACTGGAGCTCCGGCAGGGAGGGGCTGTGATTTTCTCATCTGCCTGTTGTCAATGCTGAAACCGCTCCAGCTGTCCAGGCTGTTTTACCCCTGGGAACGTTTTCGTGCCCTTTGCAGGTGGCATTAAAGTGAAGCATGTGGAGGCAGAAGGTTTTCATCTCCTTTACAATTGGTCCTTTAAAGGAAATAGGCTGTTTGCGTGAACCCGGGAGCTTGCACTTGGACCTCATGCCCAGGAGTCTACCAGCCTGCTCTTGGCCCCTGGGAGGCCACCTCTAGTCATGTCCTGATGGGCAGCAAGCCTGGATTCATCAGCACTTTAGTCTGCCTGAGCACCCTTTGCAATAAGGCAGCGAGGGTTATGGTAACCCCTTCATGGATGAGGAAATGAAGTTTCACAGTACCCTCATAAGCGAAAGTAATAATTCTTGTCAGAGTATATTCATTTTGCTCTAGTGTGCGCCTCCTGCGGTAGGGGGGGCTTGTTAAGATCCATTGTCCTTGTTCTATAGAGACAGCAACTCTAAGGCCAGAAGGTTTATAATACTCCCTGAGTGAAGTTTGTGCCCTGGACTCACATGCAGAAGTCTCCACAGAGGAGCAGCGCCCCACAAGGTGCCTAATGGTTAATCCCTTCCTGGTGCCAGGGAGTAACTCTGGACCTGGAGTAGAGGGGAATGGAGGTTCTAGAATGGGATTTGTCAGGGTGTTGAACTGTGTTGAACTAGGTCCCCCCTTTGATCTGAGCAGTGAGTGCCGCACCTTAAGCATTCTGGGCATTGTTCTCTACAGCCTATCAGCTGCTTTGAATACTTCTCTTGAACCAATCTCTTCCAGGTCCTTTGGCATCTACTTTCCCAATTTTTTCCTCACAGCACTCAGAAGTAGGCGTTTGCCTCTTCCCTCCTCTGTGTGAGGAAACTGAGGCTCAGCGAACTGAAGAAACTTGTCCTCGGCCACACAGGCAGACCCTGACAGTGCCGCTTTGCCATTCAGCAAGCTCTTAGTCCTCCTTTGTGCCAGGTTCCCTACTGGGACACCAGGGAGAAATGAGTGAGCAGAACAGAAACAAATCCTGGTCATTTAAGAGAGCTGAATTCTAGTGGAGGGAGACCTAAGACAAAGAAAATCAGACAAGAATGGAAATGACAGCACCTTAGGAAATGATGAGAGCTGTTTAAAGGGACAGGAGTAGAG
This sequence comes from Ellobius talpinus, assembly GCA_001685095.1. Classification (NCBI taxonomy): domain Eukaryota; kingdom Metazoa; phylum Chordata; class Mammalia; order Rodentia; family Cricetidae; genus Ellobius; species Ellobius talpinus. The sequence goes on from LOJH01012391.1 coordinate 24,645, forward strand.
CCAGGTCCAGAAGAGGGGAACCATGTGGTGGGGTCCTTCTCCACATCAGCCCATCTGGGAGAACTTTTGGGAGTTGCAGTTGGTCGTGGTGAGCCTCCAGGTTACAGTTTCATGTCACTTGGACAGGGTGAGTCTTGGGATTGCAACTTTCCATCATGTCAGGGCAAGTGTGGAGAGGGCTTGGAGGAACACGCCTTATCAGGCGCATGTGGGGTTGGTTTGTTGGCCTCTCTTCAGACTGCAAGTGGGATAACATAGGAAATTAGCAGCCTGACCTCTCCTCACAGCTGTCTCCACTTGACTCTTTCCCTACAGTGACTGACATCGTTGCTCTGAGAGTCTCCCCACACCCAAGTCTCCTTGGCGCTGCCTTGTCTCTCACAGCTTAGCCTTCAGCTTCGGTAGCCTGGGGTTCTCAGTCCCACACTAGCCCTACAGTCTCCCCATCCTGAGCAGCTCGCCTCTCGTTTCCTCATGTAAACTTGGATCCCTTCACCCTTGCATCCCTGCACCCAGAGTGGGAAATTAATGCTTTTTTTTCACTTGAAGAGATCTGTGGCTGTCATTTTTGATATCTTCTGTTTTTGTATGCAGGAACACAGAGAACAATTAGAATACAGTTATATATCCTCATAGTTATTAAAGCTTGGATTAACATGACATAAAGTTTTGTCTGGGGAGTCTTTTGCTATGGCTCAGGGAGCATTTTTTGTGACAGTAATAGGCTACAGTTAATATACTTGAATGATACTAGAATCTGTGTTATAAGGCAGAACAAAAGGGGTTTATCTGCAGCTAAATTACAAAGGTGGAATTATCACAGCGAATGATCCACAGAGATCAGGGCTTAATTATTGTCGTTTGTGTGTCATTTTAGCATAATACAGGTAGTTACTGGAGCAGAGTAGAAGTGCAGGAGGGCTGGCCTGTCAGTCACTTGCTGGATACCCAAACCCCACCCCCACCCCCACCCCATGACCTTGCAGGCTTCCTGCTCTC
>LOJH01012392.1:0-25642 GCA_001685095.1 Ellobius talpinus
ATGCTCCATCAGTCCCAGTCCAGCTGGCCTTGGTGAGCTCCCATTAGATCAAAAGCGTTCTTTCCAAGGCTCCCATGGCCTCCTGTGGCCCCAGACTTTGAATGGCTGATCTCATGGGCATGTGTTTGATTTCAGTTGTGGTTTCAGAATGTTCCCTTTGTTGGAACCTGAGTTCTTCAGTTGTTTCGTGCCTTAGATGTTTCATTTTTGTATTCTTTTCTTAATATGTCTCTTTCATGTTTATCTGCAGATCATTTTGTAAGAGGCAGGATAAAGTGTTTAGAAGCTGGAACTATTTTTTTATTATAGTTTTTTGTTGCTGAAGTAAAACGATTATTGTTTTTGCAAAAGTTAACCTATCTTCTTCCCCCATTCTCTTCCTCCTTTGCTCCCTTCCTCCTCCTCCCTCCCTTATTCCTTCTTTCTTTCCTTCTGTTCATTCTTTCCATCTCTCCTTCCCTGCATCCTTCCATAAACATTCATGGAAGACCTCTCACCAGTTAGGAATATATCAATAATACATATAGACTCTAGTAGTGCAGATGTTGCCACTCATTGATTGTCTTTGGCTACTCATATAGTCCATTGAATACCCCAGTAATATCTCCCGTCGCTTTCATTCTCAAGTAAGCATACTTTGAAGAAAAGCAACATAGCAGGTAATGTTGCAGAATTACCCTTAGGAAACCGAACCGTGTATTTCTAAAGCACTTAGTTGTGAATGCCACCACAAGGAAAGCTAACATCAGAAAGAGGGCAGTGTCATTTACTGACATCTCTCTTCCTCACTTTATCCATTTATATTAGCAAAAGGCCGAACTGTAGAATGTGGGGTCTGACGGATACCTGGGATTTAAGACCACACTGTGCTCTGGATTGTTCTTTCCCTACTGCCTGTTTGTGTTTATTGAAGGCAACGTCATTATGGAAGGCACAGAGGTGGCTGGTCTGTCTGCTAAGAAGAGACTGGGTCATACTTATCCTTCATAAAAGGCTATTGTGGGGTTTTCTGTGGAATTATTTTAAAGCATGAATACAATCTGTTGTCAGTAAGCTGCGAGTGAACAAGAATGCAGCATCCATTGATAGGCCAGCATGGAGGTAGGGAGGCAGGGAGGGGTGGGGAGAGAGAGAGAGAGAGAGAGAGAGGAGAGAGAGAGATTATTTTATTTTTGATAAGTTGACCAGGTTGCTTGATATAGTCTGACAAATATTCAAATGTTACGCAACATTATTTCATTATCACAGACTGAAAAATTAAGTGTTTTGAAGTTATTTCTTTCTCTTTCATATGCTATTTTTTTTTCTAAAAGGAGGAATGTTTTCCTGGGGTCTCATCAGGTAGACGGCAAACATGGAGAGAGGCGGAAGTGGATAAGGAATTGTGTTTTGTCTTTAGATTGATTGAAAAGCTACAGAGGTATAGAAACCTGAAATGCCCAATCAGTCTTTCAGGGGTAGGTTCTGTTCCCTGATCTCACCTGAAATGGAATTAGTGTCACTGAAATGTTGCTCCCAAGAAAAATCCAAGCTTTGCTCTGTGGGTCTCTGTTCACATACTGTGGCCTCATCAATGCATAATCTTGTCTCTGTTTCAAATGCAACTTCCTTAACATGCTCATGACCCACCCCAGGATAGAGTGTGTATGTTCATACACACATGGCATGACTGCTTCCCTGGGGGGCACCGGGAACCTCTTGTGACTGTGCTTGTGGCCTTTGAAGCGGTCAGATAACCACAAAGAAGCATGCTGACAGGTGGCAGGCAGGGAATCATGAAAAGACTGACCGCTGAGAGCCTGAGAGGAGAAACTGAGGGTAGAGTGCCCTAGGAATGGTGCACTATGAAGTTCTTTTTGGCAAAGTACTGCTGACCCCAAAGTACTCTGTGTAGTGACTTGAGAATGACAATACTTTCTTGTGAGTAGCTGCATTCACAATAAGGAGTTGACAAATACTGAGGATATGTTAAAATAACTTAGGCCTTTCTGGAAGATAAACATTTGTACTTAACTCCCCAAAGGCCGTCTCTAAGACTGTGAAGTGTTGCTAAAGATGTTTTGCTTCTCAATGTCTTATGTTCATTTGCAAGATGCCTTAATAAACATTTTGTGATTCTCATCCTTGCAGCCTTTGTAGGAGATGAGAATATGTGCAATAAACACCAGAATTTCAGCTCAGGCAATATGGCTTCCTCAGGAACCCTGAGCACTTCTGTGTGTCTCTCTTAAGTCTCTAAGAGATGATTGATAAAATCAACATGAATAAGCATATATTTCACGATCCAAGAAAGGAGATTATCATCTTCTCGAAAGTCTGAGTGGTTGACAGAGTTGACTTATTGTGTCGATTTTTGAAACCACTGATTTGATCAACTGAGCTTTTCACCTTTTAATGATTTTGTCATATTGGCATTTGCCAAGGATTTAGCAAGCCTCCAAGTTGGATTCTTGCAGGCTATTAATACTTTTAGCTTTACAGTAATCCTTTAATTCTCTATTTGTCCAACACTTTGCTAGTACACATTTCTTTGCTTAAGAGTTTTGAATTAACCAGCTTGGGCTTTTCTTGATTTAAGCAGCTGACAGATCAAGGAAGGAGTCTTATCACAGCAAGAGAAGGAAAAGCAGATCACTCTCTAGCCACTGAGGCAAAAATGAGAACTCAGAGGCAGAAGTGAGATTCTTGCACAGAAAAGGAGGAGAGTCAGTTGTGCAAAGGATTATTTAAAGTTTTATTACCAAAGTTTCAACTAATAGACCAGCAATGACTGAAACAAAGGCTCGGGTATTTCTGTACTGTGAAAAGTCACTGTAATATGTTTTTCCTAGTCAATTCATAAATTAGAATGGGAAAATACATTTATATTATGGCAAGTACAATTTAGTTAAGATGAGTAGAAGGCTACACTACCAAAGGGCTTTGATATGAATATGTATGACCTGACATAGGCATAAGAAGCAAATTAGGGAATTAGCATGGGCAATAATCATGTTCATATAGTGATACTCTTGGAAGGAATTATATTAGGTAGTCAGGAGATTTATCCAATTGCTGTTTGAAATTAAGGATACCAAGATCCTTAATGCTGTGGGCTTGCATTTGAAAGACTCACTCATCAAGATCTTTAGACACATTATATTTGCTTTTGCAAATTAGGAGCTCTAACTGCAGATGCAAGTGTATATTGCCATGTGTGGAATTAATGCTTCAGACAGCTCATGAATATGCATGTGTATTTTGGTGGCGCTTCTGCCACAAGAGTCTGAAAAGCAGTGGGAAGTGGGTGGGACTGCGTGGAACTGCATATTGCTGTCAAAAAAAAGTGCAGTTCTCAAAGGAATAAAGTATAGGGGCAAATTTTTCATTTCAGACATGGCTTTGAATACATAAACATTTCCAAATGAGGGAAAAAGGGCTGATATTTGTCCATTTTACTTGTTGAAAGCCCTGGTGTCATTTTTATAACTTGCAAGAGTTTTGAAGCCAAGCCTTTGTTCTTAATGTTTGTACATCTTCACGGTGGTTTCTGGAATACCTTGTTTTAACACATGGCAAGGGCTGTTTGTATTCAGTGCTGTATTTAAAAATCGAATGTCTATTACTTGGATCCAGCTTAGATTTTAGTAGGAGGTTTTATGTGTGTATGTCACCAGGATCTTATTATTAATAGCCAATTTCCTTAAAACTGCCTGGTTTTGGCAAAGAGATGCAAAGAAGGTAGGGCACTTGCTATCTGGCCATGCTACTGCCATTTTCCCCGGCCTGTGGGGCTTGGGCTAACAGAGGAGCACTAAGGGGCATGACTGCTGTTTTGGTGCTTATTGCTTCTAGAACCATAGATGTGCAAGATCCCTGATCCTCTGGAGACTGAGGGAGGAATGATCTCCAACTCATTCTGGGACCCATTGGGAGTTTGAATTTGTTGCCTGCTATAATCAGTGTGGAGTCCTTTTATAAAAGCTAGGACACTTGAGGAAACCTTATTATATAATGACAGTCTGGTGACAGGGTCTAGCTACGACCTGATAAGACATTTCTGTTTTCTATCCTGTGACACTACATTTCTGATATTGTAGACATCCATTGGTTAAAGCATTCCTTCCAGAAGCATTTAAACCTCAAGTTGAACCAGTGGTAGATGCTGATGTAATTCCTGCAGCTCTCTTTTATTACATAATATTTATTATATTTGGGTAAACATTTACCTCAAAAGAACTTCTAACCCATGAGTCATATACATTTATTTTTCTTTTTAACCAGGTACATTAATATCATCTTAAAGCATCACCTGAAATTATATTAGTTTAGGAAAGTGACAGTGATGGGTTCTCCTTTAGGGTCAATGACCTCTTTAGCCATGGGCCATTGGCCAGGTTTATAGTATCAAGTGTGAATACTCCCCTATTAGTGAGCAGGAAATCCAATTAGACAGCTGTTGGTCATCTCCAAGATGTCGCACCATGGAGGGATCTTGTCTGGGTTCATGGTCACATTTCAACAGTAACCTTCTGGGTTAAATGCCCATTTTTCAGTGTCTGCTTTTCATCCCACTAGACCTTGCTGCACTGCACTGAATACAGTGGATTTTGCAGATGTCTGCAGCCCACTGGCTTTTCTTTTTCCAGACCTCATAGTGTTGGAGGGCTGGAGGAAGAGGATTCAGCCTCTTCTCCGTTTGTTCTTGTCCTTGGGATTCTCATTCAGTCTTGTGACATTAACTATCATTTAGAGGCTGATGGCTACCAAATTAATGTCATTAAAACCAGAACTTGCTACAAAACATTCAATTTTTCTGTTTGGGAAGCTACAGAAATTTCCGCCTCTACATCCAAAAATTTAATAGACAAGTTCATCTTTTACCAAAAGAAAAAAAGGCAGTCTTATGAAGTGACAGATAACTAAAGAATATATTTAAGAGCTTCCATATTGTTGTAATTAGGCACTCACACTAATTTCCATATTTAGGAGTTGGGGAATTTAAGATAGACAAACTAGAATCACTCAATTCAGGAAAGCACACCATACACATTTAAATGATTTTTATGCATACTTGTTGATTGCTATTTCACATTTAAGGTTATTTACCTAACAAACTAATTCATGCCAACATAATATACCCTGTAATCCTATTGGGAGATACCATTTAGCCAGAGAAATCATTTGCTTGTTTAGAAGAGTGTTACAAATATGCACATCACTGTTATTTATGTATCAGTACATGAAAGGAAAGTATAGAATTTGTAATTAGGGGAAAACAAGTATACTAATATGGCCAGCTAACACGTGTGAGTGATCTGCATAAATTATGTATGCACCTTTTTTCGGCTTTCCTTTATCAAACTTCCCCTTTCTCCTACCCACCAAAAAGCAGTTAAGGTTAACATTACTTACTTCAGGGGCCGAATTTAGAGTAAAATATACATTCCACAAAATACTACTTTGAGTTCTGTTGTCTTCAGTAGTTGGTTTGCTATCCAGAACTAGGATTGCTCAAAATAATTAATCATGATTCTAGACTTGGTATATACCGCTGTAGCTTGAAATTACAACAGATTTTCTATTTGAAAGCAATTTTGGACTGAGTCATTTTGACCATTAAGTCACCAAAACGTCTCATCTTCCTTACATGTCGCAAATGCTGCTCATACTGAAAAGAAAAAACCGTTAAATTAGAGCCTCCAGACATGGTCATCAGTAAATGAATATTAGGTGAGAATAAAGTGGGCATGTGAATTAATACATACTGTAAAAATGAGGTGAGCATACAAAGGAAGGAAAACCTCCTGTTTAGGTCATTTTATTCAATAACAATGACACTTTATAAAACAAACTAGAAAATCAAATGTATTTCTGTATATAAATATAGCTTATCTTTAAATATGTAAATATATGAAAAGACAATGGTAAATTGTTTTACAACGTGACATTTCCTGTCATTCTCTTTACTTATAATCTCAAAATATTTAGGAGTGTGATGACTATTGATACATTTGGTGTGCAGATAATTGAAATTGATGTCATTTGGAGAATTCACACAAATACAAAAAATAATCTTTAAGGGACTGATGGTCATAAACTTTAAGAAAATTTAAATTTAAGTAATTTTAAGTAGATTTCAAAGTTGAAGAAATGTAGCCAACTTAATGATACCACTAAATAAATGAAGCCAATGTGTGCTATTGTATCATTAAATCCCAGGAATCCTAAGTAGATTTTGATACATAGGTTGGGATATGTGTGAATGATACATTGTTGCTAGTGCTGTAAACTGAAGGAATTTATTGGAAGAGTTATAGGCATGATGGATTTGCGACTTCTCTCTTTGAGACTTTTCTTCAAGTATATAGCTCCAAAACATTCATAAAGATTCCTTGGTGTTTGAAGAAGCATTTTCTTCTTAGTAAAAAAAAAGCCAGAAGTTTCTGTGTTCAGGAAAGGTGCTTCCTTAGTTTGCTGTTGGTTGGTTTGTTTGTTTGTTTTTTCCCTTAGTTCTATCATTCTTATGCAATATGATCTCAAGTGAGGGAAGAGTAATAGTTATATGTTTAAGAATAGATAAAAACCAAATTGTGAACAGCAAGAGCTGTATTAGGAGACTTTTGCAGACCATCTTCATTGAAAAACATTCATATTTATTTTTGTTTATCAGTATTCTGCCTGCATGTGTGTATGTAGACCATGTGTTTGCTGGGCCCTTGGTGGCCAGAAGAGGGAGTTGGGTTCCCTGAAACTGGAGTTACAAATAGCTGTGAGCTGCTATGTGGGTGCTGGAAACAGAACCTGAGTCCTTTGCAAGAGTAGCAAGTACTCTTAGTGGCTGAGCTATTTTTTCAGACCTCAGCTCCATTTTGTTTTTGTTTTGTTTTGTTTTTTCTTGTTTTCCTTTTAAAGACTAAGGATTTTTTTACAAAGATGGAATAACTGCGTATCCTTTACCATTTAGCTCATCATGTGAGTTCTTGGTGGTGGATTTTGTTTACTTTAAGCAAAATCTAACTGATTAGATTGACCTGAAAGCAGAAAAATGTGAATAGATTGTTCCTTTGGTCCTTATAGCTTAGATTATTTTAAATTTATAATCTTTTCATTTTTATTCTATGGAGATTTTCTTCCAGCCAGCATTTGAAAAATTACTATATATAAATATGAAATTGTATCTGTTTTTAAGCACACTCTCATTCTCTATTCCTACAGAAACACCTACCAGTTAAGCCAAGTTACAGTGCTCCTATAAGCAAAAAATAATCTTTTGTTTCTCCTATATATTTATGCATAATTTGCTTTTATTTTAACCACAAGAACTTTCTCCAGTTTTGGCAACATTAATAGTCAGCAGATTGACATTTTTTTCATGTGTACTGTAAAATCTTGTAAAAATAATTTGATTTGTGATTGTCTCTATCTTGCCATTTTATCCTTTTGAATTTTTAATGCATTTTATTTGGTGAACAGGTCATGTTGATCTCCTGAGCATTAGAGGGATGTTGGACTTCTTTAAAGCAGCGACCTCACTGATATTGACATCACCCTGATAATGGCTGTCTCCTAAAAGCTCACTAAGTGAATTTGAATTGTTTTCCTGCTTCATTGGTGTTGTGCTTGTTTTCCTCTCATGTGTTGCTGTGCCCACAAAGTTGTTACGTGTCCCTTTTCCATAGATCATAAACCTTGTTGTTCAACATTGCTACATTTTGGCATTTTGGGTGTTTACAGAATTTTCATGGCAGCTGTTGTCACTAAAATGGCAAAATGCTTCACGGTCTTTCTTTGTTCTTCTATTTGTAATGATCATCAAATTTTAGTATTCCAACAAGTACAGTGTACTAAATGTTCTTGGGGATTTCAAGTTGAAGAAGGACTCTTAAAAGAAATTCCACACTCGCTCAGAATTGAGAATAATAGATGATTATTTATTTAGGGGTAGACTCACAAATCAATATCCTCTGCTGGAACAGAGAACAGCAACCAAATCCCACAGCCAGAAAAAAGGCCAGACAAACACTTTACATCAGCATAAATAGTGTAAGAGGCCACGCCCCAGTGGGTGGGTAACTTAAAGTCTACTGGCTATAGGATTTCCTACAGCATCAAGTCTTTTAAAAAGTTCCTTTCAAAGTAATCACTTAAAATCATGTATGAGCTAAACTGATGTTAAAGGCTACGAATGTCACTACAATTTGATAAAAAATACTAAAATTAGCTCATTTTTCTTAACTATATAGGATTGTAGCATGAAATTTTGATTTCATGAAAGTGATTGAGTTTTAATACTATTTAATGCCTAAATCTATGCTTGGGATGTAATTTACTTGTGCTCTAATTTTACATGACATAGAAAGAATTTCAGTTAAATTATTAAATAAGAATGTTGACATTAAGAAATTTTATATTTTTATCGTTGATCACAATTTTGTATAATGGGAGGGATTTTTCATGTGTGATTTATTTCTTTGCAAGTAAAATATGAGTAGAATATTACTTTTCTAATATGATGTGAGGACTGTGTATATTTTGTTCCTAGTGTGAGAAATAAAGAAAGGGTATTTTTGCAAGAGTTACCGAGTGTTGTTGATCTGGAACTTTGATATACTGCTAGGGACTCTGGTCTCACCACTTTGGGAAATGGTTGCTTAGTACATTGGTCGGGGGATGTCTGCACAACTAATTAATACATATGAGTGAGCCTAGAGAGTTGCCTGCGATAATTATGTCCCCTTGCAGTGAACTGAAAGGGAGACATGGGGCGAAATGACAGAACGTTTCACTTGAACCATAAGGATAAATGTTAAACAATAGTTTTTCTTGTTTGAAATTGCTCCAGGTATTTAAATATTGGTCTATACACAGATTTGTTTGTATGTATTTTAGGGTATGTATTCTTTCAAGTCCCACTTACCCTGTTTCAGGCTCCTGTGAAACTTTACCTGTGTATGAATCCAGTGGCTGAAGCCAAAACTGTGTAATGTGGAGATAAAGGAGGGCCGGCCTACTCAGGTTAATACCCACTTTCTCAATGGTTTCAGGCAGACAGAGAACTAGAGACTTGATTACAGATGGGAAGATGTGTGCCTCTTCTGTTCCCCAGCAAGCAGCATGGGCACCCCCATTTGGATCTCAGTCAGTGTGGGGTATTGGAGCCTGATAGACTGAAGAGATGTTCACACCGACACCCCTGATGAGCCAACCCTGACACACAGCAACAAACCATCAGGCCCTTTTTCGCTGTTATTTGTGAAAGTAGATGGTTTTGCCTGGCCCATCTGGTTGTATTTATAATATAATTTAAATGTGTCTGGTCTGGAGAAGAACCGTCCTGTCCTGATTGACTGAGACTGTGTAATTGTCATCGCCATCACCATCACCATCTTTATCTTCTCACTGGATGGCAGCTCTCTATGCTGTGCTCCAGGTCAAGGCTACGATAGTCACAATAATCCCCACCAGAAAAACATTATCTAAAGCTTTTTTTGATCTCTGTTCCCAAATGAATTGTGTTTTCGTCCTGTTCACCTCTATAATATGTAGGGATTAGTCATAGACTATAGTCACATTGGATCCCACAATTAGATTGTTGTCTCTGACCTCTTCAAAATGCAAGACTAAAATCTGTCATTTATAAGGGCTTGTAAACTGAAATCTTCAAAGTGTCAAGTGATTGACTGGGTAGCATATAATCCTGATTCTGATGGAGGATTATGATATGGATATAGTTAGCCTGTGGTACAGTGATTCCATATTCTTTAGAAGGTAATTTATGCTAGGGACAATTTTAACTTAAATGAATAAAGAAAATTAAAGAATTATAAGCAATGGAACTAAAAACTAGCCTTGAGATGTGGAAATTGTTATACTGTAGATAAACTAAATCAGACTGAAAATGCCCTGATGTTGAGTGATTCCAGGAAATAAGTTCAGTCCTCTGATGAATGCCCTAATCAATAAGATGCATCAGCTTTTTCTGTTTTTATTTTCAAAATACAAGCATGAATACCTACAGGTATTTATAGCAGATTATTAACAGCTGCTGAGTATATTATAAACATTCTGTTATTTCTGACATTATGAAAATTAAATAATAATTAGGCTGTATCCAAAATGTACATCTTTCTTGTAACTTGCTCACTCAGCTGTGCATATATTATTAGCAACATGACTTTAAATTTGCATCTTGAAATACAGCTTACTTAGGTGGTGCTTCTGGCTGGTTTACAGCTTGACTATTTAGTAAACAGAAGAGTTTCCAAACCAAATAACAGAAACAAATATTTTTAAACAAACAAAATTGTGTTTTGATAAAAAATATTCATTTAATGGAAAGATTTACACTTAGACTCATTTCCTTTACCTAATGATATGAAATCACGTTTTGTATTCCACTTAGTATTTTTGGTTGTTGTTTCAAGTAACACTCCAAACCCGGGGAAGTTCTTAAAGCAAAACAGTCTAAGATAAAGCAAATTGCTCAGGATGGATTTGTGCTTCGGAGAGACAGAACACACCAGGCAAGAGCCCTTGAATGCAGAGCACTTGGCTATGACACAGAAGAGGACCCTTATTGCTCAGTCAGGACCGAGTGCCACAGAAAACATCGCTTCTCCTTCGTTTCCAGTCTTCTCCAAACAAGGAGGCCTTTCGTTTCCAACTGCACTGAGTGTCATGATACAGTGTTGTAGGCAAATATGCTTTGAAATATTCAATAAGCTAATTTGGGCATAAAGATTTATCACCTTAACCTCTGAATATATAAATAATATGGCTGTCCTTGAAAAGGCAGCCCTAAAGCTGGTAAGTTTTGGAAGTATCAGTACAGGTGATTGTATACCTTAGCGCATTGTCAAAAAAGATTTATGAGCGGTAGATATCATTGTTCTCTTTAAAAATTGTTTAGATGAAACATATAGGTTGCTCTCTTTTCCCCCCTTGATAAGTTACTTTAGTATTTTCTATGGTTATGCTATGAAAGTATTTTTGTTTCCTGCTGTATTTGGAAATACAAAATAGGAAGCAAATATTCACAATGTTTCTGCTCTAACCCAGGGATAGACAGTTGTTAATTGGATTTTAATATATTTTGAACTTCATTTGAAGTAGTCATTACCCATTATTGCAACTGACAGAGTTCACAGCTGTGTTAGATGGTTCATGTCTTCCCCCCCCCAGTAGCCTACCTACTACCTTCCAGTAATATGAACACTAGCCGAGAGGGAGAACCCTTTCTGCTTAGTATAAACTTGATTTTTCCATGTGGTATTGTGACCAAAGTGTGTGTTATCTGGCATGGTAAATTATGTCCATATGACATCAATTGTATAGCAACCAGCAGATTTCTGGTTGGATTTAAAGTCCATACCACAGGAAGAAGTAACATGTTTGTTACTGTAAATTCTCACTTTAACCTATGTTTGGGGACCCCACTGTTATTATTCTGGTAAGTATACTTCAGACCAATCTGCTTTCTAAACCTAATTGTCTCTACCTGCACCTTCATCCAGCTCTCAGACCTCAGCAGATAAATTGCTTTCTGTAATGTGTGGTTGTAAACACAGAGATCCATGACTAGTCAAAACACAACCAAAATATATGAGGGCTCCATCTCAAATGGCCTGTATTGCCCCCTCCTTTTTAACATGGAGGGGAGGACATGGTGTAAGAGCCAGATGTCAGGTAGGACTGGAGGGACACTGGGACCACTGGGCACAATTGGACTTCTGCACTCATAGCAATTGTGGCTACTGGAGAAGATCAAGCCAGTCAACATTCTAGTATGTACAAGGGCATATCCCTCCCCATCCCTAACTGAAGAGCTAGTGACAGTTGATGGATGCTGGAGGAGTTTTCTCTAAAGGTGTTGCCTCTGGTAAGACAATCATGCTCCATTGGATGGTCCCATGCCCATGAGTATATGGGCAGCACAAATTTAACATGGGATTATCTAAACATTGAGAACATGAAGTTGAGAGGGTGTAGGGATGTGGGAGGTAGGCCAGGTAGGTGTTAGGGGAAGGAGGTGAACTTGTTTAAAATATATTATATGAATTCTCAAGGAATTGGTAGAAATGTATCTTAAAAAAATAAAGCTCTCATACATTAAAAACAAACAAATGCACAATAAAACAGAAGTGGTCCCCAGCCATTATCAAACCTTAGAGTGCCTTTCTTGTCCCGTTTACATCTAGGGAGCAATAAATGAATCTTATAGAACAGGTGCTTCCCTGTGCATCCTAACTGTTCAGAAACAAAATTTATAAGGTTCCTTCAATCTCCAGAGAAGGAAGTACCCAGCTGCACTCAGCTTAACCTTGCTGGAGTGTCTGATCCAGGGTTTTCAGACACAGAGAGCCAGTTCTCCAGTCTTCTGGGGTTCCAGGGGCTATTCACATCTCTCCTGGTAAGCCCTCTCCTTCCCAGTTTCTGCAGCTTCTGATGATGCCCCCTCACTGGTCCTGCCATCCATCTTGTCACTTTATGCTCCATGGTGCCCTTTTCTTACCTGTGTGCCATCTCTTAAGGCATTTGATTATAGTTTTCCAGTAGTTTCCTCTCCTCCCCAAGCCTCACATAATCTTTTGTTGTGACTTACCTGTTACGGACTTTTTGAAGACCCATAAGGCCATGTTGCTTTCTTTTAGAACAACCTGAGAATACTTTACTACATCCTCACTGTCTCCTAAGTATTATGAAGCTCTGTGTTTAGTGTAGACAGCAGCTTCCTTTCCATTAGTCTGTGGAACCATGAACAGGGGAGTTTACCCCTCAATCCACAGCCTCTTCATCATTTTTTTTTAAATTTCTTGAGACAGAGTCTCCCCCTGAAGCCCAAGCTAGACTGGAATTCATGGTGATCCTCTGCTTTAGCCTGAGTGCTGGTATTACAGGCATGAGCCACTGTTCTGGCCTCACAGTTTCTTCACCTTTCAATGTAGAATATACCTTATAATGGACATTGCCTTAAATGACGTAAATAAATGCGCTATACATGGATATTCTGGATCTCAACTCTGTTCTCCACTGAGTAGTTCTGCTGTGGATTCCAGTGAATGACTGACCCTCACCACGCTCTTATGATGTTATCGCCCATCTCTTCAGCTGTGAGTGGTGATTAGAATTGTGTGTAGGTATAACTTGCCCTCTGCATCCTTTCATGTTACCATGGGAGAATGTTTCTCAAGGCTTGTTTGTAGCAGTGTCCTAGAGGCCCTGATTTTTAACACTGTTATATTGTGAGATAGGTTTTCACGTGTGGATTTGGACTTGGGACTGGTGGGGGGTGGTGAGAGTAAGTGGAGGAGTAGGGGTTGGGGCGGAACAAACACATTGCCTCCGTTTGCCCTAAATCCATGTCTGTCCCATGTGCAAAGCACATTTGTTTCATCTAAAGAGTCTTCAAAGACTCGTTTTAGTTTAGCCGGTTGTCTAAATTTTATCTACTTTGGGGCAAGGGTGAGTCCCCAGATGTGGTTTAACCGGAGGCAAGTATTTCCTCTGTTGTGTGCTTGTGAAATCAAGCACAAGGTGGATGCAAGGTACACTGTCTTTCCTAGAGGGAGAAACGGGAGAAGGAAAGAGCAGCGGTTCCTGAGTGAGTCTAAAACGCAAGACAGTGAACAGAACTTAAGCGTTGTGCACAGTACCCTCTGGAGCACAATGTGGTGAGGGCTAAGCACCCAAGTGTCTGGCTATCCTCACCCTATGACTTTGTGAGGTTCTGGGGTCTCTAGGGTAACCCCACTTTCATGGCACTGCTAAGCATTTCCATATTGTTCACTCCATCTGGGCTTGAAGCTCTTGGAAGGAGTGCAACTCAGCAGTTGTGCCCAGTGCCCAGTGCTAACCCTTTCGAGGCTTCCTGCCTGTGTCTGGTGGAGAAGTTGCACCTGAGCCTATCCAAAGCCACAGCTGGAATGGTTGAGGAACCCTGTGCCAGGAAGGCCAAAGCAGGAAATTCTGACAGGGCCTGAAGTTTCTGAGACCCTTGTTGTTGTAATTCATTCTATCCGGCTCTGGCATCGTTTGCGGCAATGGGAGCTACAATCCAGAGAACTCTATATAATGCCTTTGGTCTCTGTTCTTCTTGCAGATCTGGAATAATCCCTTCTCGTAGGGCCTCTGTGATATTACCTTGTTTTCTCTCCTGAATCCACCTTTCCATTGTTTACAGCATAAATTTTCATACTAGGATTTTCCCTGCATTTTGAGTTCTGGTTACTTTTTAATTATAGGTTCAAGTTATTCCTTTCTTTTTGTATATTCCTATAAACAGTGAAGGGAAGCCATGCTATCCCTTCACCATTTCTCCTAGATATTTATTCTATTGAACATCCTGTTGTATCATTTACAAGTTTTGCCTTCAAAAAAACACCAGTGCATGGTCATAATTGTGCAGCTTTCCAAGCGTGGCTTTCCTCCCATTTGTTATGGCACACCACATCCTTCCTTTCCAGCTGCGATTTTGTCATAATGGCCTTCATCTCATTTCCCCCCCTCACCTTCTGATGATGACCACTCTAGACCAGAACATAATAAGAAATCTTTCTCTGCAGCTGTTTTCCCGTTTGGAGCTGTTGCCGGGATCACCCTTTATGGCCTGTGCATAGCAATGTCAGCTTTTTCTAACAAGGATATCAGGACCCTCTCAACCCTCCTCTCCAATTCCAAAGCTGCTTCTACATTTTTAGATAGTCGTTAGAGCCATACTGTTTGGTACAGATTCCTTTCTTCATTCAGCTGTTATAACAAAATACTTCTAAATAGGTTAAGTTATGGCTTATAGTTTGAGAGACTGGGTGATCAGATATCCTAGGGATAAGCAGCTTCAGTGTCTGGCAAGTACAGACTTTGTGTCTACCTTACTAGGCAGAGTGTGCCACCAGCCCTGCTACTCATTTGCGAGGCCCTGATCCCTTGTGACTTAATCCACTGATCTTCTCACTTCTCAGCAGTATTGCACTTGTGCTTAGGGGTTCAACATAGGAATTGTGAGAATGCAAACCAGATCACAGTGAGCTTAATGTGTTATCTATAATTAATAGTGATGTCGGACGCCAGCCATATCAAACTGTATCTGTTTCACTTCATTGAGCTCCACAGAAACTGCATGTTAGGAAATTTGAGTTGTGGTGACCTTGTGTTGGGCAAGTCAGTCGGGGACATTTGTTCAACAGCATGCCTTCCCTTTCACATTGCAGTGTGGCATGGAGGCAGGCCCATGAAGATTTCCTATTTTTCACTCCTTTTATAACTGTTAGGGTGATCTCTTTGTCAGTGGATTTTGGTCTTCCGATTGTAATTATTTGGAGGTGCCATAAGCCATACTCTCCTAAGATTAAATTTAATAAACGGGTGTGATGTGACTGCTCCTTCTGAGGGCAGTCTCCCCATCTTACTCTCTTCTGAACTCTCTAGTCCCTGAGATACAGAAGTATTGGTGTTAGTTAGGCTAGTTAATAACTCTACAATGGCCTTTAAGTGTTTAAGAAAAAGGAAGTGTATTGACTAGTTTGATGTCCACTTGATACAAGCAAGAGTTATTGGAAAGGAGGGAACCTCAATGGGAGAAATGCCCCCATAGGATCCAGCTGTAAGGCATTTTCTTAATTAGGGATCAATGGGGGAGGGTCCAGCCCATTTTGAGTGGTGCCGTCCCTGAGCTATTGTTCTAGGGGTCGAGCAGACTGAGCAAGCCTCAAGGAGCAATCCAGGAAGCCACATCCCTCCAAGACCTCTGCATCAGCTTCTGCCTTCATGTTCCAGCCTAATTTGAGTTCCTCTCTTGACTTTCTTTAGTGGTGTCGAACTGTAAGCCAAAACCCTTTCTTCCCCTGCTTGCTTTTGGTCATGGTGTTCCATCATAGCAATACTAACCCTAACAAGGACAGAAATCTTATCTCACTTTGATCAAGAACTAGAAATGGTTTAACTTAGTGGGAAAGTGTGTCTGAAGCTGCTCTTGCTGCAACACTGGGTTTCTTGCACCAGTTCACTATGTTATCAATGCAGAAGAAAACTCAGACTAGTGGTTCTCAACCTTCCTAATCCTGTGACCGTTAAATATAGTTCCTCTTGTGGTGTCCTCCAACCACAAGATTGTTTTCATTGCTACTTCATATCTGTAATTTTGCTACTGTTATGAATTGAATTGCTACTATCTATGGTTTTTGATGTTCTTAGGTGACTCCATAATAGGGTCATTCGACTCCCAAAGAGGTTCTGACCCACAGGTTGAGAACTGCTATCTTAGCAGAATTGAATCTGCTACTCTTGTGTGAACACAAATGATAAGATAATAAAATGGCTACCATTGCTGATATTAATAAAGCTTTAATGAAGTGAAGATAAAACCAGGGGTGACATTCTTTTAAGGCAAAGTATAATACAAAGCCATGTCCCAGCCTTCGTCAATCTGAGCCTGAGAGGGATGAGGAACTTGAAGAAGGAAAGTTTGAAAACAGCAGAGGTGAGGCCATGAGGTTAAAGGAGAGGACAGATTAGGGGAAGTAGCCAGGTCTTGATATAGACAATACAGCAAGGCTATCCAGCCATGGCAGCCAATTATGGGTGGCTGTCACACAGTATCACAGGTGTTTACTGCGGAGGAAACAGCCTGATCCTGTAAGCATACAGATCTACGTGTTTCAGGACTGGGGAGGACTCAATGCTTGGTTTCAAAGCTTTTCCTCAGCCTGTAGAAACCAGTACCATGATCAGTTAGCAGCCTTCAGTACAGAGCCCAGATCACTGCCAGCACGCTTGACTTGATGAGTGTCCAGAGGATCATCAACTGCTTTAGGAATAAGTATGTTTTAAGCTAAGAATTAAGACATGTCCTTTAGGTTTTTCACCTTTGTGTGTGTATGTGTGTGTTGCTATTGAATAAACAGACTACAATGCAGTATGAATGAAACTTTATAAAAAGGGAATCTCAAAGGCTATAACTTGATTCATCAGTTTTGATTAATTGCAATGGTGAGGGATTGAATTTACAATATCTGAAATATTCCCATGTATGACTTGCATCATAATTAATTTCATATTATTTTATATTGCCTATGCTGTTTAATAATGTATTACACATATGTATTTATTCATATTTATGTGTAAATTTCCTTTTAAGACATTCTATACAACACCATTGCTTTTGTAGGCATTTTTGTGTCTGTTTATATGGACAGTGTATAATTTGTTAGTTTCTTAAATATACAAGTATGTTGAAGTTGAAATAGTTAACTGTTGTAATGACTCTTTTCCATGTAATTTTAAAATAAATTTCCAAGAACCACAGATATTGCTTCTTAAAAAAACATAAAATGGGAATACAAAAGGCTTCATGAGGGAGTCACTGTGGTGTCTCCTCTGGGTCCCAAAGTACACAAACTTTCTTTTCTTGCCTTGGTGACATCACCTGCAATTCTTTCTCTCTTCATTCCATGACTCTTATCTGTTGACACTTCTGTTATTTCCTGATATTCATATAAACTATTACAGAGCTTTTAGTTTCCTGCTTATGAGCTATCAGCCCAGTGAGGGTGGTACTGGGGCTCGGGTGTAACATTCAGGGATTGATTGACATAGATTCCCATGGAACAAAGCTCCTCCTGTTGAGTAGAGAAGAAGGATAGTTCTGAAGGGATGAGAGAGGGGGCATATTTTAAATTGGATAGAGAAAGTTTAAGGGATAGAGGAATCTGAAATATAAGCATCTTGTCAAAATAGGCACAAGTTAGGAAGACTAGGTAGAGGAAGGCTTATGTTATAGAACTGTTACAATGTGTTCCTCACTACAAAAAAAATATAGATGAATGAATAATAATTGTTCTGCTTTGATGACTTTGTCATCAAGGAGAAAGACATTTGAGTTCTAGAGGCAAAACAAACTTGCTCCACAGGAACTTGAAGACTTAAGATATAAGGAAATGGTGAGCAATCTCCTTAGCAATGAAGGAATTCAGCCTTGGGTCAGCTTTTCCACTTAGGGTCTTGAAAGCACCAATAGTCACCTCTACAGTTGTAAAGGACTGAAGATGTCCTTAGAGAGTGAAGTGTCCAGAAGAGCTACCTAAGGAATTTATAAATTACTGATTGGTCACTGTAATCTCAAATTTTACCAGTATTGCAAAACTGATTATGAATGTTTGTAAGCATTTGAAAAAAACAGTCTTAATTGATGGGAAGTAACATGACTTTGAGACTCTGTGAACAAACCACTATATAATGACACCACATGCTTTTGAGTGGGCTTTGGCTTTCTGGGAACTTTATGTGAGAATTTGTATTTTATTCACATAAATTTTTTATGGTGGTTTTATGAAATAAATATAAAAATATAGGTTTGAAAAAAATACTTACACAGTAGTGTAAAATTGGCCTGTCTAGTGAGTATTGTTTAGTGGGTCACTGTGACTCCCTGTGGGAGGTCTCTGGTGGCATGTAAATTTCCATCCTGTCCTGCCGGATCCAAAAGTAAATCAATAGCTTGTGTTGGGACTGCAAGCCCTGCTTGTCAGTTCTGGATTTATCTGAAGTAGTGGCTAGTATAGAACTGGAGGTCAGCATGGCTCCTGGAGGCACTCACCAGGTAAGAAATTTCTAAGGAAAATTACTCTAAAGCCTTTGGAAATTTATTTTCTTATCTGTAAAATAACACCCATTATTTTATATTGCAAAACAGTAGGGGCTCACCAAATGGAATCTGATTTACCTCTTGGTTGAAGGAATAAAGAAAAAGTTGAGGCAACTTGAAAGTCTGTAATTAGCCAGATTGCGTTTATTATGTATGAACAGAAAACTAAACATAACTATTAAAATCAATCACTTATAAGATGTAATTGTTATTGAAATCAATCATATTAAAATGAAATCAGCTGCTTAACAATTAACTGCATGAAAGGCAGTTTGAGCTGTTTGCTGATTGATTTTCAGGTACCGGTTAAGAGCCTAAGCTTCATTGCGAGCTCTGCTAATAGAAAGACGTTCAAAGACTAAATATATGTTCAGTTTGGAAATGTTTATAGAATAGAGCCTTGACAGGGTGAAGTTAAAGAAGGGAGCCTGTGAAAGACTGTAATAAAGTATATATGATCAGCATGTAATATATACTAACCGGAAAGCGTCCTTACATGACACATCACCTAGGATGTGTAAGTGAAGATTCAAGACCACAATGAACATTACCCGTAAAAACATTTTAAGATAATGGAATATCTTTCACTGATTTTTTTTGGTAGATTTCACATCTTGCATTCGGATCCCACGTATCTCCCCATCCCCTTGCATTTGCATTTGCCCTCTGCCCTTGCAACTCCTCCCCAAATCAAAACCAAATTTAAAAGAAAAAAAAGTCACCAACCAAAAGGAAAGAAAACAAAAACAGGAGAAAACAAAGGAGGAAGAGAAGCAGCAGCAGCAGCAAGAGCAGCTTGCTATAGGGCTAGTTGAATCACAGGGTTTACCATTATGTCCATTCATCTTTACTTGCAAGTGTTTACTTGCAAGTGACTGATTGCCAGGAGTCATTGGTTTGGTCCGAGGCTTCTGGTTTCTGCTACAGCACTGATAGTGAGCTTGTGTTGGAGCTCCTTGTGGATATCTGTTGTGGTCCTGTATTGTGGAGATTCTGATGCTTTGGATTTGTACATTTGTCCCCTACAAATGCTCCAAGAGTTCATAGAATTGGTGGATGATGGGGTGAGCCAGCTCAGTCCTGGTTCTGGGCCTAGGTGGTAGCTGGGTTGGTCAGCCTGCTGGCTTTCCCCCATCTTCATTGATCAGATGAGCTCTCCAGCATTGCCTTGGCTAATTCAGCCTACAGAAGGGAGCAGGGCCAGTTCTCTTGCTCTCAGGTCCTCGGACCTGGGTCCTCCTCACTCATATTGCCAGGGCCAGCTCTACTCTTTTGTGCAGGCGTGGTGCGGGGTTCTACCTCCTGATTGCTGTAGAATGAGGGGAATGACTTACCTGACACCCACCCCTCCACACAAGCAACAGGGCCAGCTCTAGGGTGCTGCCCAGGTTGGGTGCAGGGCCTGCTCTCCTGTGTGTTGTAGCTGGTGGGGGCAGGGTTAGTTCTCCCACTCTTGTGACCTCAGGGCCAACTCTCTTTCTTGACATTGTTGAATGTTTTCAACCTGTATACATATACACTAAAGATGAATTAGGTGGCAATACTGCACAGGTAGGGCAGACTTAGAATTATACTGTAGACATATTACCCAGTGTCTTTGTTAGGGCTTCTATTGCTGCAACAAACCACCATGACCCAAAAGTAAGTGGGGGAAGAAAGGGTTTATTTGAATTACACTTCAGCATTGCTGCTCATCACTGAAGGAAGTCAGGACAGGGACTCAAACCAGGCAGGATCCCCAAGGCAAGAAGGAGCCAATGCAGAGGCCATGGAGGGGAGCTGTTTCCTGGCTTGCTTCTCCTGGCCTGCTCATCCTACCTTCTTATAGAACCCAGGACCAGCAGCCCTGGGATGGGCCCTCCCCCACTGATCACTAGATGAGAAAATGCCTTACAGCTGGATCTCAAGTAGGCATTTTCTCAGCTAAGGCTCCTTCCTCTGATGACTCTAGCCTGTGTCAAATTGACATACAAAACTACCCAGTACACATAGGAACACCATAAAATGGTTACCTGATCAGGCGGAGGGTAGAATCTGGGTATGACTTTTTCTTGTAGAGGAAGAAAGACTGAGAAGACCCAAGCTGTATGAAAGTCAGAATTTTGAGTTAAAGGTTGGGGCTGCCATTTGTAATACAATGCACATTGCATATATATATATATTCAATATCATATTCTACCCATAAATATGTAAGATTACCATGTGTCAATTTAAATATCTGTGTTTTAAAAAAGAATAGTATAAGTTTAACTTGAAACAACTGTAAAAATTTATACCATGTATAATGTAAGCCATTCTTTCTTTGAGAACGTGTTGAGTGGAGAGAAGGGGGTTCTTCACCCTACTGTAGAATGTCTCCCCAAAGATGGTCAAGGGTTGATTAAGCAGTTTCTAGACTTCATGCACCAAATGATACCAGTGTTCAAAGAATGTTTGGAACATTCAACAAATGTGATAATGAAAGTTTTAGTTTCCTATCCACCAGAAAACCATGACCTTAAATTGTCTGTGAGTTCCTCGTCTTAAAAAAAATCTTACTTTCCATTCCTAGATGTTTTGTCAAAATCTACCACAAGTGGGGCTGGAGAGATGGCTCAGAGGTTAAGAGCACTGACTGCTCTTCCAGAGGTCCTGAGTTCAACACCCAGCAACCACATGGTGGCTCACAGCCATCTGCAATGAGATCTGGTGCCCTCTTCTGACCAGAAAGTACACAGACAGAACACTATACATAATAAATAAATCAATAAATCTTTTAAAAAAATCTGCTACAAGTTAAGAGTTTGGTTACTTTTGGCAGCTATATGTTTTGAAGGAAAGAAATGCTTTTGAGAAAACACATGTAAAATATAGATCATTCTTCCTGCCTGTTGAGATTGAGGAGGAGAAGCAGTGTGACCACCACAGTGATGCCTTAAGAGATGCCCACCTCTACCATATTCCTGTGACCACCACAGTGATGCCAGGAGAGATGCCCACCTCCAGCATATTCCAGTGACCACCATAGTGATGCCCCTAGAAATCCCCACCTCCAGCATATTCCAGTGTGATCACCACAGTGATGCCCTGAGAGATGCCTACCTCCAGCACATTTTTTCCTGCGCATGTCACAGTTTTTCCGATTGTGAAACTATCAGAGTCAAAACCTAAGTCCATAGCAATGTAACTATGCAGCAGGGGAGAGTGTTTATTGAGAGGTGCAATGCAGAGCTGGCAAGCCTGTGCCACATAAGCTGAAGGATACAGCCCTAAAGTCTCACTGGACTCACTGGAGCCCTCTCTGCTCTCTCCTTTGCTTTGCCTCCTCATGCTCCTCCCGTTCTCTTGTACTCCTTCCCTAGAAGCTCTTTTTCATTCTGTCATTGTTTTCAGTATGAAACCTGCAACTAGGGAAGTCTGTGGAACTGAAACTGGCTGGGTGATGTCACAAAGCAGGGAGCAGTGCAGTCACTACCAAGTCACAGAAGAACTTCAGCATTTCCTGTCTCCCTTTCAGGGATGGCTCCCACACTCGAGTGACTTGCCTTTTGGTTCAAATTTTATCATTTCTGTGCACATACCTAAAGAAAATTGCTGTGCCTTGTGGTTTTTTTTGTCTGTTTTATGCTTTACTTATACAAATAGTATCATATTTTAAAGACTTCTTTTTTCACTTAAGGGTTTTTCCCATTGTATTCAGGTGTCATAGTTTTTTTTACCATTCATTATCAAATGCTTATTGATATTATATTAGAAAAGGAAAGTTATCCCTGGAGTCACCCCGCACCCCTAAGGATGTGGGAGCTGATGTTTTTCAACTCAGCAGTGTGTCTTGTTCTCAAAATTTAGTACTAACCAATCAGGTGGGTATGTAGCATCTTAGTTGTGAGTTAACTTGGGGCTCCTTTGATTATTAAGGATCTAGTGCACCCTTGCCTACTTTATTGCTTCTGGTTGTCTTTTGTGCTATGTCTAGGTCTGTACATAGGTCTCTTTGTCTTCTGGTTTCTTGTGTTCTGTTCTATAGGTTTAAATTGCCCCATTCGGTTTCTCTTCTCTCCTTCTGTGTGATATGTTTTGAAGAGCAGTGCTTTATTTGAATATAGTCATATTCAGTGGGGTTCTGGAATAAAGTTATCTTCCTCCAGGATGGATCTAGACGTGTCTTCCTGGAACCCAGAACCACTACCCCCTAATACCAACTGATTTTGAGACTTGAGTGTCTGTAGGATTTGAGGAGTACCTGTGTGTGCTGTGTATCTGTACATTCTCTTCCTTCGGACCCCGGCCTTAAGCTTGGATTGAAAAGGTTCAGTATTAGATTCTGTTGGAGTACTATACTCCAACATGCACCAGCTTTACTCGGGCAGTGTCTTTGCCTTTAGACACCTGTTACTAGTGAAGCTATCAAGGGAAAAGTTCAAATCACAGGAATTTTGAAATTTGTTGGAATTAGTCAAAATTCATGTTGTAACTTCCTGTATTAGGAAGTGTGGCCTTTGAGAGGTGGTTGTGTCATTAGGCGCCCTTATGAAAGTCCTGGGAGCAGGAGTTCACCTCTGTTCACCCTTCCTTTCCTTTGGCCGCATGAGGAAATAGCGACAAGGAACCATTCTAGAAGCAGAGAACAACCTTCTCCAGTCTGCACGGTTTCACCTGACCATTCTAGCTTGCACAGCTGAAAGAATGAAGCTCTTACAATTTTTAAATTACCCAGATTTAGGTATTCTGTAACAGTTACACAAATGGACTCTCTCATGGTCCTTTGTGTTGGTAAGTCAGTATCCAACCTGAGTGAGCAACTCAAAGAAAGAATTATTTCAGCTCTTGGTTTGAAAAGATGTTCAGTTCATGGCTAGTTGATCCCATGTTAGGAGATATAAATATACCTCTTTCCCCTCACTGGAATGTAGACACTGCAACCCAGTGTGCTCTATGCATATTCACAGCCCGGGAGAAAACATGCCAGAAAGAATGTGCTTCATAAGAAAGGGTACAGCCATGAGAAGGCATGACAGGAACAGACGGACTGGGTTTCAGGGTTCAGTCCCTTGTCCTGATGTCTACCTTTAGATAGACTCCAAATCTCTGATGTGTATGGAAGTCTCCAGCTATGCCCAGGGGATAGGAACTACATTTCTTCTGTTTCCTTCTCTATTTGTGAGGCCACTGGTATTCTGAAGTCCGAGGTCCTGGCCCAGGAAAATAGTTATTTATAATGAAAATGAGGGGGTGATGGGCAGCAGTCGGGAACTGGTTGCATAGTCCTGGAAGTCCCATCTACTTCAGCAGATGGTGAGAACATTCCAGCTCTGGAGCTGAATGCCACAGATTATACCATTGGAGGATGTACACTGTTAATAATCTAATTCACCTTCCCAACAACCACATGAGGAATGTACTTAGTCCCTTCCCGAGGAAGCAGCCTAAGGGTCACACAGTTCCAAATGACTTCATGACTTTGGATGAGCTTAAGATTTTAAAATGTGAGTGCTTTTGATGGTCCATGATGTTGCTTCAGTTCACTACTGATGTTCATTATGGTGAATACAATTCAAGGCTCAAAATTTAAATTAACAGAATTTTAGCACAAATAATAAAAACCCAGAGATAGATATTGCGATTCAACCTGAAGATAAGAAAATCAAAGCAGCCAAGCCACTAGAGAACTCTTATCACTAAAAGTTGCTCAAGCAGAAAGACGAGTTTCTGTCTCATCCTGCCTTATATGCCTCTCCAGTGCTACGATAAAAGCCATGTGACCTCCCCTAGTACTGGGATTAAAGGTGTGTGACACCACTGCCTGGCCTCTATTGACTTAGTTTTACCTTCTGGTCTTCAGGCAAGCTTTATTTATTAAAATACAAATGAAATATCACTACAACAAAATTTACTTAAGAAAGTGTAACTTTTATGTTACTAAGATTTTAATACTAGTTGCTTAGATAATTGGAGGTCCAACATGACATTTTAAGTATACTTAGGGCCACCAATTTTATGAGTTTTGCTTAGGGCAAACTACATAAACACTGTCTATGGAAACATAAACAGGTTAGAAGAGAAAGGTGGAATGACTTGTGAGCCCTGAACGGAGCCAGTAGGTGGGAATCGAGAGAAAATTCACCTTGATGTATTTTAAGTGACTTGAGAAACTGAGAAGATTCCAGATGGTGAGGCACCATTTTCCACCTGACAGGGGATTTGAGATCTAAGAGTCACTCTGATGAACCTCTGTAAAAGCAGAACTGGAAGTGTGTGATCTCTTATTTGCATAATCAGAGACTACATTGAGTAGGTATAGAGGAATTTCTCCAGTATGAGTAAAGAGGGACTTCTGGGTTGAATGGAATTATTCCTGTTAAAATGGGGAATTAAAAAGCTATTGAAACAATCATTATACAAAAAATAGTAAATGTGATTATT
Source organism: Ellobius talpinus (assembly GCA_001685095.1). Lineage (NCBI taxonomy): Eukaryota > Metazoa > Chordata > Mammalia > Rodentia > Cricetidae > Ellobius > Ellobius talpinus. The sequence goes on from LOJH01012392.1 coordinate 25,022, forward strand.
GTCCACTAACTGCACACAATGACTTCTTATTTACTATTGGGGAGGTCTGTATGGCTAAAGCCTTTTGCATGTGTTTATAGTTAATGGTGTCATTGAACAGACTGTATTAAATTTTGACTACAAACTTCTGCATACAAAATAGATGTTAATTTTGAAAGTGAAAAGAAATTCTGCAAGCAATACATACTTACCCTGAGATATAAGGGAAATATGTGTGCGCAAAATTTTATGTGTGCAGTTTCTTAAGTTTCTCCCTCTTAAATGATGTACTCCTAGCACGTATGTTGCAGCCACTTCAGCGCAGGTCTGCGTGCCTGGGAGCTATCTGTTTGTTGCAAAGATTAGAATGTTACACACATTAGTAGAAGCCCTCCCACAAAACTAAAATGATGCTGAGTTTATCCACAGTGTCACCAATGCTTCAACCTTCCTCCTGCTGCCCACCTATGGAGAGTGAGGAGTACACTTGCTAACTGGGCTGTGATGACCTCTGGAATAATTGGAGTTTTCTTTCCCAAGTTTTGGAAGTGACCAGTTTGACTACTGAGCTTATTTCATGCTAATACAAAGGTGCTTGATGTTCCCCCACAGGCAGATCCGCTCATGCTGGTCCGGTGCTGT
>LOJH01012393.1:0-10074 GCA_001685095.1 Ellobius talpinus
TCAAACATTCTCCTAAAGTTATTTTTTAGGTCATTTTCTTCTGTTTCATCTATAGTTGGTTGTTCAAATCTTGCTGTTGTAGGGCTACTCGTTTTTATTGGTGTCATGTTGCTCTTTGTGGTTTTTCTGTGTTCTTACCTTGTCTACCCATCTTTTCCTCTGATTGGTGCAGTTGGAGCTGTGTCTCTGGTGATCAATCTTCCAGGTGCCAGTGGGTCCAAGGCTCAGATGGTTGCTCCTCATGGTGCTGTCAGGGCCATAGTTTCAGTCATCTGGAGGTCACTTGGTGTTCCTGGAGGTTGGCTGGCACTTCTGGGTGTCACTCTGCAATCCTTGACATCATTCCTGTCTGCTCCTATGGGGGCTGCTTGTTTGGGGCTGCTCCCACTGAAGTTGCTGCCTTGGGCCTGCTCCAGTAGAGGTGGCTGGCTCAGGCCTAATTGATGCCCCTGACTTGGGCCTGGTTCCAAAGAGGTCTCTGGCTAGGGCCTGCTTTCTCTGTGGTCACACCCTCGTACCTGCTCCTATGGAGGTCTCTGCCTTGGGCCTGCTCTGGCAGAGGTCCCTGGCTGGGTCCTGGTCCCGCAGAGGCCTCTGACATGGGCCTGCTTCATCAGCAGTGGTTCCCTTGTACCTGCTCCTGTGGTGGTCACTTCCTTGGCCCTGCTCTAGTGGAGGTCACTGGTTCAGGCCTGTTCCCACATGTTCCCACGGAGGTCCCTGACTTCTTCTTTTTTGTTTTTTATGGTTCTCTACTTGACCTATTATATTCTCCTCATATTGCATTATAATCAACTTTTTTCTCTATGTGAGTCTCTTTGGGAGAAAGATACAATAACTCACTAATGACCTATCCCCAGACCTTCAGCATGTCCTTGTTTGGCATATGGTTAGGACCCAAATCAAACTTGTTTGTAATCACTAAACTTGTGTACATATAGGGTCTGTATATTTTTCTGTTACTGACAGACATTGTAGCTTAATCAAAGTGTTTCATTTTTCTAGAATGTAAATTTTTATTTCTATATAACTTTATTTCTTTCTCACTTAAAAATCTTCATTATGTATATTCACTGTGTATGGACTGTGTTACATAAGGACATTTCCATACAAGTACATATTGCACACTGAACACACTCCTACCTTCCCTCCCCTTCTCTCTCTCAACTCTTGCACTCCTTGTCCCGTAGTCACTTTCACTCCTACTCTCATATCCAAACATGATGTTAGGTATCTCTATAAAATCTTGGAACCACTAATAAGAAAAATATACAATATTGTCTTTTTAAGACTTAATCTGCTTAACACAATTATGTCTGCTTACATTTGTTTTCCTGTTATTATATATTTTGTTTGTTATGGATCCAAAAAAATCCATTATATTCACAGGGTAGATCACTTTATCCATTTCTCTGCTTTTGGACACTTAGGTTGGTTCTACAACTTAGCTGCTATGAACAGAACAGCAGGAGCCGTTAGTGTACTTGTGTCCTTTGACGTGTTTGACTCGGAACACTTTGGATCAAAGTCTAGGAATGTTATATCTAGTTCACATTTCTCTCCATATATGCTTTGTGAAAGATTTATCAAAACTGCATTTGGGATATCAATGTTTTCTATATCTGTTAGGTCATAGTTGAGAAAATGGAAGACATAATCAGGAATTCCACATTGAGAAGAACTAATATATGGAATTGACTTTGTATGTGCTAGAAGGCTGATTTGGTGTTTGATACTGAGGTATTTATAAACACAAGTAACTTCAGGAAATCAGGGAACAGAACAAAAGATTGTCTTCAGAAAGCTTAGGAACTGTAAGTAGATATTCCTTGGCTGGTTATCATGTTTCATGAGTCTTATTGATAGGGCTTGCACACCTTGTGGAGTCTTAGCACTTATTACTAAGTGCAATTACCTAAATTTCAATGGGGAGACACTCTTGTCTGTGACCAGAACTCTGAGAATATAAGTTGAACACTTGAGTTATACCCGGAAGATCATCCTGTGCTGGTCTCCAATGAGGAATCCCACAGTAGGAGCTGGGAGTCCTGGTAGGAGCCAGCAGATGCAACCACTGCTATCTTTTCCTCCCTGGAGGGTTTCTGGCAGAATATGGAACTAGGAGTAGAGCTGTCTTCATTTTTGCCACCTCCCAGTCTCCTGTCAATTTCCTTATTTAAAGACTTTGGTGGGAAAAGAGTCTGGAATGTTTTTCAGAATCCCAGGTCCAGCATTTCAGAGCATAAAGGTGAATGAAATCCTCCTCCTCTGAGGCTGAGAGAGGGGAAACTCTTCAGGTTCAGAAGGATTAAAGAGACTTGATTTCCAAAGCAATGTAGTAAAATAGTCTCCTTACTTTGAAGCCTGTTTTCAATATGATTCCAAGTAATTCTCAAGTAAGAAAATGCAGCTTGGGACAGAACCTGTCTGGAAAAATCTTGATGCCAGTGTAGAAAGTGAGTCCAAAGTCAAAGAATTCTTGTGAGCCCCAACACATGGAGCCCATGATTTATTTTAGTTTTTGGTTATTTTTTTTTCAGTCCCTTGTTCCAAGAATGTCTTTTGGGCTAGATGTGCCTGTGGCTCAGATGCTTGGAAATAGCCCTTACTATAAAGTCAGTTACTCCTCAGGCTCTCCTGCCAGACTTCTCACTGTGCACTGTGCACAGCCACACTCCGCTCTTCCTGCTTGCATTGCCCCATGTGTCACTCCACCGTGACCCAGCACAGGTCATCATCATTTCTTTCTCTAGTCTCTATTGCCTTTCTGCCTCATATAAATAAGATGCTTAGTGAATGTCTCTGAATTTTCTTCTGTTTTTTTTTTCCTGGGATTATTGTATACAAAAAGTACCTTGTAATAAATAATGACATGGCAATTCTTGCTTGCTTGAACCTTTAGATTCTTCAAAGATCTTTTCTAATCTATTACTGCTTTGACTCAGTTTTGTTGGGGGGGTAAAGGCTTTTGGATTCAAGTAACCACATTTAACTTCAACCAAGTTAAATGATAATAAGTCTAATTTAATTTGTATAACCTAAGCTTTGTAATTTCTCTTGAACCTTTACTTTAACTGCAGACTATGATCAAAGGTAGGTAGGGAGATTAAGTGAAACAAGCTCTGTGTTTCATGTACAGCATAGTAGGATGAACTGAGTCTTAGTCCTCTTTACCTGTGTAAGCATAGCTATGTAGATAGGCGAGAGGGTTCGGTAGATGAAGGAGCTTGTTGCCAATCCTGATCATCTAAATTGATTCTAGCAGATGAGGCATCCACATCTGTGTGTGGCACATGTTTTCCAGAACCTCAATGAATGTAATTTTTATAATTAAGTAAAAGTGTAGGTGTTGTTTGGGGAAAGTGGGAAAAGAAGTGGATGTATTACACACAGCAGGCCACAGCAGATAAATATGAAGGCTTTGAAGAACAGTCTGTTTTGCAGAAATATTTTCTGTTGTATGGGAAATAGCAGTGATTTTATCATCAGATGAGTCCAGCATGTGTGGTGACTTTACCTATTCAGTTCCCCAAGGTGCAGATGCAGTATCCTGAACACCCGAGAGGAGAAATGAGCAGAGAAGTTCAGGGAAGGCTCAAAGAGAGGTTGCCTCAAGGAGAGAAGGAAGGTCTGCTGGAGCCAGATATGTGCCTTGAATGGCACCCAAAACTTAGTATTTTGTTTTCTTTAGACAATAGAAAGTCTAAATCTGAAAGAGTAAAAAATAGACAATCTTGCAAAAATGGATTCCACATTTTATATGCGAAAGTTTATATATATGACCGGTGAAGAGTTTGCAGACCAGCAGTTTGCCTGCTTTTTCCCCCACTTCTTCTGAATAAGTCTGGGAAAGATACACTTAATGTCATTGTTGCTTGTGGAGATGGTGCTGTTTTTCTAAACACACAGAGAGTGGAGTCACTGTTTCCCTCAAACATCAAAAAAAATGGTACCAATAGGCAATGATAATGCTGCAGAGAGGAGAGACCAGGGTGGGAGACTCCAGTGTTGTTCACCTGGAGTTTGGTTCTAACAGAAGCAATACTGTGCTCATAGTGACAAACGTATAAAGAGATGGGGAACATCCCTATGAGAGAAGTGATAAGAAGCATGGACAAGGGATGTGCCCTCGGGGTGGGGCTGGTAGAGTTCTAGAAAAAGCATTTAGGAAGCCGCACAATGATAGGGATGGGTAGTCAAACTAAGACCTAAAGATGAGGACCTAACAATTGGCGGAAAGGGCAGGAAGCAGAGTTGTTCATAGAGGAACAGTGTGAACAGACCCCAAGAGATGAGAAACATCTGCACTGGGAAGGTAATGTCTGCCACCTGCTAGAGCAGAGAGAGACGGAGGATGCAATGGGAGGCTGGGCCTGAAGAACTGGGCCTTACATGGTCTATCCAGAAACTTCCACTTTATCCTGTGGTTGGTGTGGAGATGTTTAAGGACTCAGACCAGTGCAGTGATATGTTCTATACTTGTGGCTGCATGAAAGAAAGAAACAAGTTAATGAGAGAAACTAGCTGGAAGCTGCGGCAGTAATCTATCTAAGAATGAGGGTAACAGTAAAGGAAGGACACCGAAGAGGAACATGAGAGTAGGATCTGTGACAGTTCCAAATGTTTATCCATGAAGGTACATGGATGATGCTGTCAGCCATGGATGAAGGCTCACAGAAGACAGGCCGGGGCAAAGCTTTAGAAAGAACAGACACGATGCCTTGAGGCGCTCAACACTACTCTTCCACACTATACCCACATCTTCTGGTTTCACTTTCATATAGCATTTAGTTTTTAGCTCATTTCATTTTATTGATGGAAAAACATTTAATTTTCAATGAAAGATTTTCAAAGGAAATCCAAGGGATGCATTTGTCGAGTTCTTTTCATTGGCATCTTCTTTGCATTAACTATTAGGAAACAAAAGAAGGTAGCCCTCTCTAAAATTCTCCTTTATGGAGTCAAGATTCTGTTGGTCATCTTAAGTTTCAGTTCTATAAGACTGGACCTTGGCTTTGATACTATTTGTTTTGTTAATATTTATTGTCAACTTGACAGGATGTAGCATCACCTAGAAGACACCAAGTCTATAACTGAGTAAAAAAAAAATAACATCCTTCTGCCATACTCTGGACATGATGTGACCATGTACCTCATTCCCCTCCCGCCATGCTTCCCCACTATGATGGGCCATATCCCCTTCAACCATGAGTTGAAACCTGCCTTTCTCCCCTCAACTCAAATGATACGAGCTTTATAGGCTTCCATACAAGATGCTCTTTTCTATTCGTCTCGGATATCAAGGTAATAGGTTACCCTGAGAAGGTTCCAGAATTGTGTTTTTGTTTTTTTTCTTTTTTTTTCTTTTAGTTTTTAGAGACAACGTATCTCTGTAGCTTTGGAATCTGTCCTGGAACTTGCTTTGTAGACAAGGCTGACATTGAACTCACAGAAATCTGCCTGCCTCTGCCTCCCAAGAGTTAGGATTAAAGGCATGTACTACCACCACCTGGCCCAGAAGTTTGCTTTTATCCCAAGATAAGGCATGAATGAATCCATAAAACAGAGATGAAATGGATAGAAAAATAAAGGTGATTTGGAAATATGCAAAAATTTTTGAAATGATCATTATTTTATTTCTTGTATTTCATATTGTACCTTTGAAGATTTTGAGATAAATTCTGATTTTAAATATTCTGTTTTTTTTCTTTGCCAAGACAATGATAAATAGCTTTCCCATTTCTATGAAAGACATCTGTTTTGGAGATTCCTTTTTTTGTTGGTTTTTTTCTCTTTTTTTTAATCCAGTAGTAGTATGGAGAGAAAGAATAAACCGAAACTATCAGCCCACATTCACTACCCAGAAACCATGAAATAAACAAGTCCCTGCGGTTCTCCCTACATGTGCTTTTGGGACACAGTGACTTGGATATGGCAGATCCAGTTTTTGCTATGGATGTGAACCAGCATATTTTCAACTTGGCTCTGAGGTTGGTAAAGGGAGTTTTCTTGTCTTTCTCTAATAAAATGCAGATGTTTCTCCCAGAATCCTTCAATTTCCAAAGATGTGTTTAAATATGAACATCTTCTTTGAGGATAAGAATAGATTGATTGAACATTATCAATGAATGTTCTTCTTGAACATTATCTTTGTCCTTCCTTCTAAACAGTTTTTTAGATAGTTTGAATCAGCAAGTACATGGAGTACATATTACACAATTGTATCAGAAGACAGAGTAGTAGGCTTAGTCTGTGGATAATCCTTCCATAGCAGCCATCACTTGGAATGACTATATATACCGGGTGACAGTAGAGAATAGATGTCTTTAGTTCCAAACAAGATTCCAGCCCTAGTAGTGTGTGGGTGCATTTAGCTTATTCTGCATAACTGCCCTGCACCTATATTTAGTGCAGAGGTTGAATATTAGTGATCCCAGTTGGAGCTGTGTGTATGCCACTTTTCATCTATGTGACTTTGGGGCACTTGTTCATAATGCCTTAATTCCTTTATTGGCACAACTGAGTACGTTGACCCACTATCATGGGTTTGTATAGGGAGTTCATATTTAGAAAGCACTTGAGCCAAGCTTGGCAAGTACTAAACCCATGATAGGTGTTAAGTATTATTCTTTTATTTTAATTGCATTGTCTCTTGTGTTGTAAGACTGTGCATATTTTCCTAGGGAGAGGTACTGTAGTTTGATATTGGAATACTCATTTAACCTCAGCTGCTTTGGGTTTCAGTCTTCATATCTGTCAACAAGACAGCAGTCTCATCTTCCTGAGAGACAGATTACAGAGAAAGTGTGCATGTGTATGTGTGTGTGTGGCACAGATATAATCACAAATGTGTCAACATTTGGCAAACACTCCAATGATTATTACAAGTGTAAGTTTATTAGCTGGAACTGTTTCTACTACAAAAATTAAACTCCAATTAATTTATCCCAAAGGGAGGATTTAGGGTTGTTGTGATAGGACAAAAAACAAAAAAACAAAAACAAACAAACAAAAAAAAACGGGGCCTACAGGTTTAAGAAGAGGTTTAAGAATCAGGGTTTGGGGAGCACACAAACTGGTGGCCATTACTAGTGGAGCACACAGTTAGCCCCACTGGGCATTTCTGAGGTCCATGCCCTTATCTTTACAATGCTTCTCCATGCAGTGGAAAAGAAGGAAAGGAGGCAGGAAGAAGGGGAAAGAAGATGGTAGGAGGCTGGATTCATGATGCTTGTGCCTCCTGAGCTGCCAAGTAGGGAAACCCTCCCAGTAGCCTAGTCTCCTGAATCAGAATCTCCAAATAGTTTCCTGCACACCCACCCCAGGGAAGGGGTCTGGATGAATGCCTGTAGTCTGTCTAACCGTAAGTCCATAGTCAGGTCCAAAAGGCTGAGTCATGGAGATCTTTTATTCCTCTGACACTACTCTTTCACTCAGTAGATGAAGGTGAATCCATAACCAGGAGAAGGGGGAAAGCAGAGGGAGGACAAGGAGATTAAAAACAAAACTAAACCAACAACAAAACCCACAAGCTATCACCACCGTTGTTTGTTTCTGTACGGATAATCATGGTCTCTCGACATATCTGAAAACCTAGATTAATTTATGCCCCAAGTCCTCAATTCTCTATCATTTTCTGATGTATAGAGTTGTGAAGATATTAGTCTTATTAGAAGCTTTCTTGATTTGAGAGAAATCCTATCAGCATAATATGTTTATCCTCTGAGCACTGACATTTGGGTCCGGAAAATTCTTTGTTGCGGAGGACTGTCTTGTACATTGTCAGATGTTTACAACATTCCTGACTGGTAACACCTCCTCCCTCCTGACAACAAAATATCTTCAGATAATGTCAAGTGTAGCCTTGGGGGACATCTCTCTTCCTGCTTTTGTATATAATTGTGCTAGTCGGGGGCATTTTTTCTGTGGCTTTTGTAAATGTTAGCTGGGGGCATTTCTTCTCCAGCTTTTGTAAATAATTTACCATTGGAATACAGGTATGCATTTTTATTCTTAGTCCCACAGGACTGGGCCAGGGTGGGTGCTGTTCTGCATGGATGGACTGGTTTTATTGTTTTGTAGACTCTATCCTTCTATGCAAGTCACACTACTTCAAAGCATCCTACCACCCGGCATATAGGATGCTTTGAAAGTCTGAAGAATCCCCTTAAACTTATTCAATGTTTCTTTTCTACTTTGATAAAATGGGGTGCTCTCTTACCTATTCTCTTTCATGCTACCTCGACATTGTATGGTATATACTGATACCATTTGAACTAAGAAACCATATGTTCTATTTGTGTTATCTTGATGCTTAGTTAAAACAGTGGTTGTCAACATGTGGATCACAAATCCACAGTAGTCAGATATCAGGTATTTGCATTATGAATACAATGTAAACAACCTAACAGTTATGAAAAGCAATGAAATAATGTAGCATGAGGAAGGCTGAAAACTACTGAGTTAAAACATTGTCAGGAAGGCAAATTGACTCCCTGAGGCACACAAAATAATTTTAAAAGGAATTCTAGAATTCTGTAGTTCTATCATCTTTGCCCTGTTTCCTTCATCTTTCCCACTTGTTGGCATCCTATTCCTTCTTTTGTTAAATGCTTGAGTTCCTACTGATTTTCATTCATAGCTTAGATTTAAGGCCATAAGGTGTGCAAGTCATTGATATCTTTAAATAATTTATAGTCTCAAGGTCAAGAGAGTCAAGGAAACAAATACCCATGCTGGGTATGTTACAGCACATCATGTTGTGTAATGTGTACTATAAGTAAATAATTTAACACCTCATCATTTAATTTTGCTTATACAATTGTAAACTACAAGGGAGGTATGACAAATAGTTTACTCACTCTCTACCTGACTCAAGGTGAAGGCATTAGAAAATGTGTTTGAAAATGAATGTTTTTCCCCCCAGTAGATAGAAACTGCTAAGATATCTACAACTGGTCAAAATGCAATGACCTGACTGTGGGGTGTCCAACTTCAATGAATACATCTACACTACAGCCCCTAAACCCAGGAGTCAGGGAACATCATAGTAGAGTGGGCAAATGCAGGCGAAGGCTGCTTGCTCATTTCCTGGCCACCGAGACCCAGAATAATCACACAGAAACTATGTTATTTAAAACATTGTTTGGCCAATAGTTTAAGCATATTTTTAGTTAACTCTTACATCTTAAATTAACCCATAATTCATGTCTGTATTAGACACGTGGCTTGGTACCTTTTATCAGTGAGGCATTTTCATCTTGCTTTCTCTGTATCTGTGTGACGACTACAAACTGAGCCTTTTCTCTTCCCAGAATTCTCCTACTCTGTTCACTCCACCTATACTTCCTGCCTGACTGCTGGCTAATCTACTAAACCAATACAAGTGACAAATCTTTACAGGTTACAAGACCATTGTCCCACAGTAGGTGAAAAGATTGTGAGAACCAGAAGACCAAGCACCTGCTACCACTGTCATTTTCCTTAAACAATATAGCTTTGAACTGTATTCAAAATACTTGACCTTATACCCATAGCTGAGTCTAGTGATCACCACTCACCAAAGAAGCTTAATTCTGCAGCAGATGGAGGACATTACTAAGAGCCAAAGCTGGTCAATATGTAGAGAATAAGTGACCCTGGGGAGACCAGTCCTAGCTGGTACATCTACAGTACAACTCCTACATCTCAGACCCTTGGAACAATAAAGAAACAGGAACAGAAAAATTCTAAGATAGGGGACCCAGGACATCTGCTGCAAATGGTATCTTTTAGACATGACAGGGATGTTGCACCCATGAAATCTGAACACAATTGTTGCCTAAACAAGACCTGCACAATGATATCTCAATTTGAGATGCCATGGAGAGGGGAGATATTACAAGGCCTCACCCTAGATGAAGAGTTGCAATTAATAGTTGCTGGGAGAGAGAAATAGCTTTTTCCAGTAATGAGTTCACTGATAGGTTACCCAATCTCAAGTAGTTAGTCCTAAACACACATACACACAAACACATGCCTATCTATATCTATATCTATCATCTATCTATCTATCTATCTATCTATCTATCTATC
>LOJH01012393.1:10643-25642 GCA_001685095.1 Ellobius talpinus
TATATATATATATATATATCTCCAACATCTTTCTCCAGGGTCACCTCTTTCAGGTAAGGATTGCAACCTCTGGTAGCAACTGCAACTGCAGAGCCTGTACCACCACTGCCTTTAAAGGATGGCAGGTTGTGTCAACTGCATCGTTTGTCCTGCCCAGAGTTTGGATTTCCATCCAGGGCAGACCAGAGGTCACAGCAAGCTGAAGCCCAACACGTTGCCTTTCAGACTGCATCCTCAGCCTGGTTCTCATTAGTCTCCCTTCCAACTACTTTGGACTCCACTGAAACCATGTGTCTTTCCATTGCAAATTTAATTTGCAAAACATTAAAAATACTTTATTTCTCTAGGATTTCTTATTGTGAATAGACACTAGCCAAATAGGGATAGTTAGTAAATAGGGTTATTGATCATTGTATTAATTTAATACAGCCAATAACCAGGCAGGTACAAAGGAAGAGCTGTTTAGCATCATGTAACCTTGTCTGCATCTATCCTTTACACAAATTAGGTAAGCAGCAAACAGGATGTCTAGTTGAAGAGTGTTGAAGGACTGAATGAAGCTGGCCTTCTGCACTGTTTAAATGGGCTGGGAATGGATGGACGCTGAACCAAGGGAGCAAGCCCTCTGCTCACTGCACACCAGCTCAGACACTTGTCTTTGCTGCTCATACCCTCCTACTGTCTATTCAGGGACTTTTATTCCTCCATTAGGACCTGTTGGTGGGCCTTTGTTTCTTAACTTCCCTTTCATTTTATTTAATTTTATGCTTCTGTTTGCAAAATTTTTATGTTTGCTTGTAAATTCTTTTCTTTAAAAATGGTGGTAAAAATACTTAACATGAGATCTACCTTTATAACAAATCTTTCATATACACATTGTGTAGTTAACACTGTTGTACAACAGATATCTAGACACGAATTATTATCGTGCATAACTGACTCTCAACCTTCTCTCCTAACCTCCCCTTCCATTCTCTCTCCTCCTCCCTTCTCTGCTTCATTCTCCCCTCCTTTCCTCTCCCCTCCTGTCTCTTCCCCCTCCTCTTCTGTTCCCTTCTCACCTTTCCCTTCCTCTTCTTTCTCCTCATTTTCCCTCCTTTTCAGTCTTCACTGGTGCCCCTCCCTCTATACTTCCTTTTTTCAACTTCTCTCCTCTCTCTTCCTGTTCTCCCCTTCTTCATCCCTCACTGCCTTTCTCCTCCCCTACTCTTTCTTCTCTTCCCATACCCTCTCCTCTCCTCTCCCATATCCATTTCTTTCCTTCTCTTTGCTCTATTAAGCTACCTTTCTCTCCTCTCCCTCCCCTTTTCTCTTTGTCTAAACTGCAGTACTTTTGCCTCAGCCTCTCGAGTGCCAGTGTTACAGATGAGTACAGCCATGCCTGGCTACAATTGAAAATTTCTACCTGTTGTACAGCAACTTCCCAGCCGGTCCCAGTCCTTGGCAGCCTCACTCTTCACTTGGACTTTACGAGCTTAGTCATTTTTGACACTACATACCTTTAATTACCCACAGCGGCCCCTAGGTTACTGCATACTTTCACAAATGGCAAGGTTCATTGCATTTCTTTTTTCAGGCTGAATGCTACCCTATTGTCTGTCCATAAACAGTTATGTTTCTGCATCTTGGCGGTTGAGTAGAGTGTACTGGTTTGAATAATGTTGTAATGAATATGAAGATGTGTGGTTGCCTTGAAAGCTTAGCTTTCTTTCTACTGTATATATACCTGGAAATGAAATTGCTGGGTCATATGGCAATTCTATTTTTAGGTTTCTGAATAGGTGACTGTATTGTCTTTCATAACAACTGCACTATTTTACACTCCCAGGAATGTACCAGGGTGCCCATCTCTCCCATATCAGCATTTAACACTTGGTTTTATTTCTAGATTATCAGGTTATTTAGGTGAGGTTATTTTCCTGACCAGAGTGAGATGACCTCATCCTGTGGCTTGTACTTTTCCTCTACCTTTTAGCCACCTGCTTATTTTCTTTGCAGAAATTTCTTTTTGGGCAGCTCATTCATTTTTAAAATCAGTTATTCAGCTTGCTCACTGTTGAATGGTTTGAGTTCCTTATATATGTGAGATATTGACGCCTTATCTGAGATATAGTCTCTGAATATTGGTTTCTACCCTATGTGTCGTTTCCATTCTGGCCTTCTCACTCTTCTCTATAGTTTCTTGCTCTGGGCAGAAGTCTTTAGTCCTGACTTACTTGTTTGCTTTTACTTTTGCTTCTACACTTTTTAGTGACACCAAAACTTATTGCTCACCCTAGTGTCAAGAAACCTCATTCCCACGTCCAGATTTCAGTTTAAACACTTCAACATATTCTGACTTCATTGTCCTGTCAATCCTGCCCCGGTTTAGATTTACTCTCAGAGACAACCATGTCTTGTACTCAAACTGTTCCAACAGTGATTGCTAGGTGTCCTCAGTGTCTACACAAGCTGCCCAATTTTCTAGGAAGATAGCTGTCTACCCTCCCACCCCATCCCATTTCTTCCCTCCCCTTTCATTCCCCTCCATTTTCTTCTTGTTCTCTTTTGACTGATGTTTGAATGCCAGATCAGACTGTGCTCTGTGGTAGAAGCTTCTGTGAAAGTCTTTGGTCTAAATCCGAGTTCACTTTCTCCTTTGAGAAAGCACAGCATTTTTTTTTATCACAATGATAAAACGATAAAGGCTACCAACTGGTCATATATTTGCATTGTTCAGCTCTCTGTGAATACAAGAATAGAAACACTTTCCTTACTCTTGTTTTATCAGTTCTAATCACAGGATCTGCAGAGTCAGTAGGAAAGAAGGCAGGAAGACAGAAGGGGAGGAAAAGGAATATGAAGGGGTGAAAGAAGATAGTGGAGCAGTTACCTCCAGTGGTAGAAGGAGACACTCATGGTCTTATGGTTAAGCTCAGCTTGAGTTATTTTATGTATAAATGCTTCCAAATGAGTAGCAACAGCTGCTCATTGTCTGGTTGTGAGGATCAGAGAGATACCGCTACTCAGCGACTTTATAGACTAGCTGGGGAACTGGGGAGGTCTTCATTGTTTGTGCTGGAAGGCAGTGGGTTGCTTTTGTTTGTTGTGTCTTTGTTGCCATGGCTCCTATGACACCCCCCCATCTGTATAAATGCCTCAACATGCTGAGATGGAGCTGCCAGGAGGGTTTTCTCAAACTGGAGGGCCTCAGCAAACCAGCAGTTGAGAAAGGCCAGGAGGGGCCTCAAACCCAGCAGGGATGGAATGCGGATCTGTCCTGATCTGCCTCATCCAAGGGGATGATAAAGAAGGAGTCATAAGTGGCTGGCAATAGCTCAACTATTTGGCACCAAAGGCCTCTTCCTAAGAATCATTTTCAAAGTTGGGCCCGCACCCTTGCAAGCATGCTTACATCCTAATGAATGCTGTTTGTCTTTCTTCCCTGCCCTCTTCTGAACCCCTACTATTCTCTCATTTAAGAAAAAAAAAGTCCTGGCTGTTCTTTTCAGTGATAAACAAAACAAAACAAAACAAAAACAACAACAACAAAAACCAAGTTTCAGAAAGACCAAGCCTTAGGTAAGAATTGAAAAACAAAATGGAGAAGAGAGGTGAAGCTAGCAGGAGGACCAGACTGTGTGGAAGGAGACTCAGTCCCTCTCCTGGCAGGGACCTGCACAGATGTGGCACATGGTCTCAAAGCTCTTCCACAGGTGAAAGGACCCCAGGGTTCTGTGATAGTCCTTGGGGAGTCAAGGACTGAAGCTTTGTTTATGCCTTGTTACCCCCAGCCCTGGGCTTATGCACTTCCTATTCTCAGTCTTGTAACCTATGTACCCAGTACTCTAGGGCCACACAGTTCCTCTACATTGGGAACCAGCACTTTTTTGCTTCCTTTTCCTCTAAAGCTGCACACAGGAGCTATGAACAGCAGATATTCTGACAATCCACCCATCAACACCCATGCACAAGTCTGTAGCTTTCTACTCAAGCATGGAATTCCCTTGTCCTTGCCTTGATTCCCATCACTCCTCTCCCTGTCTGCTTTTTAGTACATTCAGAACACATAGCCAGAGCTGAAGATGTGTTTCTTCTTCGAAGAGGGCTTGTCTAGTGTGAACAAATCCCTGGGCTCAATCTTCAGCCTTGCACAAACTGGGCATGCTGGCCTATGCCTGCCATCCCAGCACTAGGCGTGTGAAGAAGAGAGCCAGAAGTTCAAGGTTATCCTTAGATACTTAGACAGCTCCCAACTGGCTTGGGATACTGTCAAAACAAAACAAAACAAAAATAACAAGGAGACTCACCTTCCTAATACTCTGTAAAGATTAAAGCTCACTGAAATATCCTTTAGGAATATATTGTGAAGAAGCTTCTCCATCATCAGGAGAGCTAAGATCTACTCACTGTGTTAATGGGGTACCTTGATGCTCCATTATCATATTAAACCTAAATAATAAAGACATCAAGTACGTATTCCATAGAATGGAATTCCAATACAATAGAGGTGACTTGGTATCTTTTTTGTGTCTCTATAAATTGAATTGACACCAGGAAATAAAACTGAGCTGAACTAGAATGTCCATGTCTTAAATCTGCACTATTTTATGACTTTATTCACGTTTCTAATAATACTTCACTCCTGTAAAACCTTCCATTTCTTTTCCTTCCGTCCGTTATGGGGCTTCTACTGTACTGATGTCATTCACTCAGTCCCTATTTGAACCTTAAATGTTGTAGGAGAAGTCCTGGAGAAATGGTTGAGAGACAGATCTCAAGCTCCCAGACTCCCCACATCTCATTTCGGCTCATAGTGTGTTTACATGGAGTTGAATGTATCAGTTCAAGAAAATAAAGGTAACTTTTTAATATGCCAATATTGTATTTCAATAGTTTATGTTTTTACAGGGTGATGATACAGTTTGACTTCAGGAGGCACTGGTGTATTCTAACAGTTTAAACAATATCTGTTTAAAGAGGGCGGTGCTGTAGGCTCCTGGAAGGGGGTCAACAAATATATTCTGTGATAATACATATGCTGAACTTTGTGGGTCACTTGCTCTCTGTCACAAGCACTCAGCACTTCCAGTAAAGCATGAAAATAGCCCCCAGCAATATGTAAGTTAACACGCACGGCTACATTCCAAGAGAACTTAAAATGATAACAAATTTGAGTTTTAAATTATTTTATGGATCATGAAAAACAGTCTTGACATTTCTTCAATATTTTAAGAATGCAAACTTTCTTGACTTTCCTGCTATAAAGTCAAGCCAGTGGACTGAATGAAGCTGGTCAGTTCCTGACACTGATATTCACCTAGTGCTTCATCTATTATTTTGGAAGCCAGTTGATTTGGAAGCTGCTTTTAGGTTCAAGGGATCCCTGGAAACCCTTGGGAGAGAGAACTGCCATTGAATCGGTGATTTCAAAATGAACTCTTTCTGTATTTGGAGCTTGTATGCAGAGGTAGTAGCTTCTGGACTGCCCACTTCAGTTTGCCTATGTGGAAGGCAACTGAGTGCATTCAGTCTGGTGGGAACAGTGACGTCATCAGCAGGTGAGGCGCCTGTACGGAAGCATGAGGACATGGAGCAGCTGCCATTGGGAAATCTAACTAGAGCAAGGGTGACCTGGGGAAGAGCAGATGGCCGTGTGGAATGAATAGCTGCTTTGTACTAAAGTGGCAACTAAGGAAGATTTATGGAGCATATTAAAGCATCTTTAAGATTCCTAGAGCTAGCTCGGTGGAGTGTGACGCAAAGCCGGTAACAGAAGGAATGCTCTGTGTTTGAGACATATCAGTATAGAGTATAATGCCCCTTTGATCTGGACATGGACAGAAGTTTAGCAGTTTTGTTAGAGTTCAGTTTGTGAGGCCCAACATGTATGTTATCATAAACACAGTTGCTAAGCAGCATCTATATCTTTGTTATCCCTTGTCTGCAAGTTTTAAACTTTCTATTTTGAAATAATTCAGTGCTTCAGATAACTTGCAAAATACTGCTCAGATTCCTTTTTTTTAACATTTGTCACATTTATCACACACACATCGTTTATAAGTTCCATAAATTCATGATTAACTACAACTTTTATACTATTAATATTGACATATTATTTTAAATTTATTTATTCTCTTATGATTTCATACATGCATGTAATGTTATTTTTGAGATAATAATTGCAATGTTTTCTACCTCCCGCATACGATGGTATCTTGCCAATGTCTCCTCATTACCTCTTTAATCTATTTCTCTTTCCCACAAAGGCTTTTCTTTCCAAATCCCCATCCTTCATCTGAGTATTTTCCTCTGACTTCTTACATTTAATTAGGTTGTCTATATGAGAATGAGTAGAGGCAATGTGCTGGGGGCTGCACCACTAACAAATCTGACTTCCTCTCCTCCTGAAAACTTTAACTGCCTGCACTGCCTGGTGCTCTTTTGGGAGAGTGTAGTCTTATTAGCCCCCCTGGCCACCATGACGCCATGATGGAATATCAGAGACTTCAGTGTTGGGCAGATTTGTCACAGAGAGCCACTGCTGCTGTGGATTCATGGATGCAACAGCCATGCCATGTCCAAAAGATTGCATCTTACAGCATTTATTCCCATCTCTTCATTCTTTCTGTCCCCTCTTCTGCAATAATCTCCAAGCCTTAGTGGGTTGACTGATATCGATGTCACATTGAGGACTTAGCACTCAGTAGGTTCTTTATCTCATCACATTGAGCAGTTATGAGTCTCTAGATTGACGAGCACCAACTTCAAACTCCCCTGGTCATTTTCCCAAGCCTTGTCTGTTATTGTTATATTCATCAACATAGTGAAGTAATAAGACCCAATATTCTTGGCACAAACCCAGGGATCTATGTATATTTCATTGCCATTTTTTCCTTCTCCAATCTGAGCAATTTCCAACCCTTTGTTCCCTTTCATAATTGTAACACTTTAAGTAGAGCAGATTTTATAGAATGTCCCCAGATGTTGTTTTGTTTGCCCACATTAGGAATTGTTAAGACACCTCATGGTGTCTTGTAATTAGGCACTTGGGTTACTTTGTCCTCCCTGTGATAATAATTCCTTTATCTCTTGGGTAAATGAAATACTACTGTACAAGTAGCCAATATTACTCTGTGCTTGTAAATTAGTGATCAATGAAAACATTTTTGGGTGATAAACTTTATGCATACTGTAATATGGAGTTTTTCCTTATACTTCATGCCCTTACATTAGTACCAACTCATGGATTTCTGTTTGACTCAAAAGGCTAAAACTGTAAAGGTCAGTGTTTATCTTGATGTTCATATTGTCCTAGATTAGCCAAGTAAGCTCTTCAAATTGGCCCCAGTGACCTTTTGACTTGCTGTCTCAATTCGTTAAGCAATTTCTTGGTTTATAGTATAGTAAAATACTATTAATATTGGAATTGACTTTTCCTTTCCCCAACTCTGTATCAATGCACTTGGGAGCCCTGAATTCTTCAGTGCAGAACTATGTATGTATAGGCAGAAAAAAAATAGGATACTAAGAATGAACCCGTGTAAATTCTGAGGAATACTGATATTTATAGGTTCTTTGAATCTCGACCACAAATAAACAAATGTACACACACACAGAAATGCAAACAGACAAATATACACAAACTACAGAGATTAAACAGAAATATATGTATGTATATGTATTTACAGACATTTTAAATCAAATTCTACATTATTTCCTTCAAATTTCAATCTACACTACAACATGGGATTTTTGCCAGTTTTATAATCCTATTGTAATTTTCCCTCATCTGTGGGGAATAAAACAAAGCATTTTCAATTTTCTTAGTTTTCTTTAATATCTCTTGTTTACTTACTATCCCAGTTGTTGTTTTGTAGGTAAATAATTTTCTTGCTGGGAGTATATCTTGGCATCAACATCTCAGGCTTTCACCCCTACATTATCCAATTTATGACTCTAGGAAGGAAAAAGAAGAAGGAGAAGGGGAACGAGAACAAAATTCCATCCCTAAATACTTTGCCTTTTCCTCTGTGTTGGATAAAACATAGGCTCAAAAAGGCAACCAGTGAGGAAGAGAGGACCAAATTTTTTTTCTCTACCAGGAAAAGAGGGAAATCCATTAGCATGGATGAGACAGAAGGGAGACAGTGGCAGGTAGAGAAAGAGAGTAGCTCAGCATCTTTCTTTACCAATGTTTAGAATTATTACTGGTTTAGCTTTCCTACTGTGTTCAACAAGAAGACTTCCTTTCTATGGTTGTGACTTCAATAAGAGAACCAGACACCACTGGAAAGTTTTGCCTGCATGGAAAATGTGTGTGTGCTGGCCTGTTTCCTTTTCTCTGTTCCTAAAATTGTAGAAGGTGTATCGTGCTCCTACTGAAGCAATATGAAGGACACATCAAGAGAAAGTTAGAGATGCTGTCATCCCAGAATTCACTGAGTCCAGCTTCAGATAACTGAGTGAAAGCTAGCATACACCTACACCTAGTTATTTGAACAAGATAAATGTCTATTCTATCCCATGCATATATTAATAAGCAAGTTGATGAATTCTAATCTGAACCCCAACTTGAAGAATAATATTGGGTGAAAACCAGTAGCCCCATGAGTGGATCTGCTGGGCTAAAGAGTTGTCCTTCTCCTCACTCCAGTCATTGACAAGGGATGAGCACATGGGAGAATTTGGACATGGAATAATTGTCTGTCTTCTTTGCTATTTTTCATGCATGGGTATGAGGTTCAGGATCATTATGGCCACTAACTTCTTGCCTAAATAGGAAGATGAAACACTGAGAGAAATTTGACTCAAAATCATAGCCTGCTTCACCATTGGGCCTTCTGTTGTTGACATGGTTCTTTGCGTTGTTTGACTATTGGCTAAGTCAATTTGCATTGGGTTTTGTGTTACTTGGTGTTGAAAGCAGGCTGAGATGCTGATGACAGTTTTGTCTATCAGCTTCAGTTCTTAGTACCATGATTTCTAAGAAAAAGAGAATGGAAGTCTATTTTTCAACGACATAAAATTAAATAGTGTAAGTTGTTAGGTAATGAAGACACATGAAACAGAACTCAGAAGTCTGAAAGAACTGCTGTGCTAACCATCCATGTATTTACTGTGACTGCATTCACAAAGGGAAGAGAGGTAGGTAAGACAAGATTCTGAACAAACAGACATGAAACACTGAATGGTAATTGGGAAAGTGTTGCTGTCAGAATCAAAGCACCTGCTGCTACTGTAACACATGCTGACTATCGATGATCTCTTGTGGGTAATGGGTTTGTGTGGAGGTTGTGAAGAAGGAAAGAAGGTAAAATGCTTTTAGAACAGAGGAATGCGTAAGTAACATCCTTTTTTCTAAAAATAGGTTTTCTTGAGAAATGCGGTTATGGTGTAGTTTCTACTTCTCTGAAGGATTTATTGTGTTTGGTCTGTAAACCTAAATAACTGTGTGTTTTCATTTTATTGAAAATGTTGTTTCTTAGATCTGAAATCAGAATTATCAGGAAGTCAATCATCTAAGGACTTGAAGCTGTTTATGCCTGTAATCCACGGTGGGACATATACTCACATATGAATTATCTTCCATTAAGTTGTGAAACAAAATCCCTTGATACAAAGGCCAGCGCTAGTCACAATCAACAGTGTGTCTGCTCTGGGGCCTCTTCCCACTGCTCCAGAGCTGGTCCCATCCCAAGGCACAGATTGGGTGAAGTTTTGAGTCAGTGTTGCGGACAGATGCACCTCTGGGACTGGAGCTCTGAGAATCTGTCCTCCTTAACTCAGAGAGCATCAGGTCACATTGCTATTTGTTTCACTCCAAACTTAAGTTTGGACCATTTGAAGGCATCACGACTCAGTAAGGGAACAATGATATCAATCTAAAAGGAGAGGGAAAAGACATAAAATAATAGATTATATGTCTTCATAGCTGCAAAATTAGAGTGAATTAACAAAATTCATACCAAAAAAGATAAAGCAATTTAAGAAGGAAGTTAGCTAGATGCAAGATAATAAAAAACATTTATATACCATCATTTGTGTGGTAGAACATTTGATTATACTTCAAACAAGACAAAAAGGAAAATACCATTTGTGGAGACATAAACTAGTCACCAAACTTATCTTCCATTAAACAATGAAAGGTCATTATCACCAGATCTGAAGTGAATGTTTATGTTCATAACCTGTTTCTTCTTAGTTGCTGGCGAGAAGTACTCACAGTAATCCATTTGACATCTGATGGACATATGATTTTCATAAGTAAATTTGAGACAAGGGTGAGTGTTACTATCACACACGGCCTTACTCATCCTTCTGGTCTTAATGGTCCACATTTATGTTTTCTGTCCTATCTACCAAATACTCTATAGGAGTCATGTCAAGTGATAGAGTAAGTGGAGGATTAGCCCATTCTGTCTGTCTGAGCCTAAAACTAATAGTTGCCCTTGATATTTCTACTTTCATAATAGTACACTACAGTTACAAATCTGTTTTAGAATTCTTCACTCGAGTTCAAAATAGTCCACTTTCTACAACAGCCATAGTTACTATTTTTCTCTCTAAGCCTTTCCTTGAAAAGGCCAACACTTTCCATATGTAGCTTGCCTAAGATTTCCTTCATATTATCACAGGTAACTTATTATATGCATCCAGTCATCTAGAAAAAAAATTGGCGATATTATTTTTAAAACATCTCTGTTTTTTTGAGAAGTTGAATGTAAAGAATCTATGTGGCTACATCTTGGATGCTCATATTTAAATGGGATGCTCAGGAGGGGAAATCTTGCAGGACCTATATCTCCAACTTGATCATGAAATATGTCCTCACTAATGTCAAAGTGTTATGAAACACTCCCCAATTGTATATTACCTAACTGATGGCTTTGGTATCCAATATTATCATTCAACATCAAGGGTCCACATGTATCCTTCCAGTCCTATTCCTGAATGAAATTTTCCCAAGGATGGGAGTTTTCCATTATCCTTGACTCTGTATTGGATGTACATATATGATATGGCAGAAGACCACAGAGTAGTTTTTCTGAAAATCTGTGGCAAGGTGTACTGTGAATTACCATACAGTTAACAAATTTTAAAGAAAGATGTGTCATGTTGTTCAGAAGTTACCTACAATTGGGGATCTGACTAGAAAGAGGCAGACTTTACTACCCCTTCTTTTGATGATCAGTAAGTACTCTATGCTTAGTGGATCATAAAGAATCTTGATATCCCAGTAATGGATACACTTTGATGAGTTTTCCAGTGTAAGATGAACCAGTATAAAGAATTTGGGCTCAGAATTGTATATTGAGCATCCTAATCCCTCATGCATGAAATGCACAATTTATATGACAATGTCCATTTGCATATGAAACAGAGAAAAAGAACCCACAATTTTCTTGTCAGGTTTTCAGCTCAGCACTTTTCCATATACTGTTGCTTCTGCCTGGAATCTCTTCACCAGCCTACATATTCTGATGGTGTTTTTCTCAGGCTTTAGGGCTTGATTCAGAATTCATGTCTGCTGTAAAGACTTCTTTGGCTATTTTTTCCTGGGTTGTCTTGGCTTCCAGATGACTTCATACTGCTATAAATATCAAACTTGATTGAAATTGCTTATTGTCCAGGTGTGTCTCTGGTAAGAGTGTGCCAAGATACTTTCTTCTTTGTCTTTGAATACATAATGCCTAAGTAGTTCATAATACCTTGTAGGTATGTTCAAAACCATTTATTTTGATCCATATGACCTATATGAATGAAATAATTATCAAAATAGAATTGCTTTTGTTTATATTCTTGCTCCAGTTAGACATTTGTGTTGGTTAAATATGACTGAGACACATTCTATTCATTTCCATTATTCCTCTAACCTTATTGCTCCACCCCTAAGGTTTTTACCATATTTAACTACATCTGCTCCCAGAATTCTTGCTTCTTATATAGA
The DNA here is from genome assembly GCA_001685095.1 of Ellobius talpinus. Classification (NCBI taxonomy): domain Eukaryota; kingdom Metazoa; phylum Chordata; class Mammalia; order Rodentia; family Cricetidae; genus Ellobius; species Ellobius talpinus. The sequence continues at coordinate 22,573 of LOJH01012393.1, forward strand.
CTGATTACTAAAAATTAAAACAAAAAGAAGATAACTTTAAATATCACAACTCTTTACTTTGCATTCGTTATAAGATATAATTTATGTATGTGTTTAGTAATGTCCCTCAAATATACATTTTGATACATTTATAAATGGTAAAGAATATGAGGTCTGTCCAGGTGGCATTTATAAGCATTTCATATATTGTCAGTGTAGTAGAATCTTTACCCACAAGGTCTAGCATGTTCAGCAAACAACACATCTGAGTTGGAACTTTTAGTTGCAGAACCCAGGCCTAAATCCTGGTTTTCTGAACTGCCTCTCTGTATAGCACTTCCACAAATTAAGCCAAATATGTACATTTCCTTAATGCTGCAGCATTTTGATCAGCCTTTGTCACGGCTCCAGGCTTTTGTGGCTGGGGTGAAAACAAGATACTACACAGATCCTTGTTTGTGCCCTAGCAACCAAGCACAACACAGATGGCCAGCCTGGCAACCTGCCCATCAGACACTGATTACATACCTGGTGCTGAGACACAATGACAGCTTCCCCACGCAGAGATAGCATGCATTTGTACAGTGAAGTTGGAGTTCAAAGAAATATGCAGTGAAGACCGTATCCTGTAACTTCAGGCCAATTTACTGGTTTCAAGTCTAGAGGAAATAACTTTCTGTTGGTGTGATGACAACTTATCTGCTGCAGCTGGATCATGCTAGGACAGTAGGAATTTTCTTTCTTTCTTTCTTTTTTTTGGTCCCTTTTCAATAGTCCCTTGTAATAATATGGTAGTATTTTCCCAAGATGTTTCTAGCCAGTTGCACACATGTACTGGCTCATGAACACAAAATCATGAACATTGCCTGGCATCAAAAAATAGGAATTATCTTTATTTACAAATGAACAGTCCTTCTTTTAGAGGTGGAAAAACCATAATTCATTCCAAATCCAAGAAGTATTTTTTATGATTTGTTAATTTGAATGAATGCTAGTGTGCATAAACCATTGTACTAGCTCCTGGATGTACAAAGATAGAAGATACAGAATGTGGCTCAAGAGACTTTTAGATGAGTTGAGGAAAAAGTACTTAATCAAATAAGTACAACACACTGAATGTTATAATAGTGGGGATATATCCAGTACTGGGGGAACAAAGAAGAGGGGAACTAAATTCCTGTTGGATGTTATACCCGGGAAAATTAAACACACTAACATAGTGAGATTCTTGCTCTGCCACCTAACGAATCTAGAATGTGGGCTCCCACTCTTCCACCCACTCATTTTGTTACCTTAAGCAGCTCATTAAACTTTCCATATCTCCTTATCTTTAAAATGGTAAGAGAACAGGCTCATGTCATACATATGTACATAAGTTAGAACATTACATTAACATTAAGGCATGTTTCATGTCTTCTCTGGCATCTAGTTGTCAATAAATATTAGCTGCCATCATTTTTATTATCATCACTATCAATTGAGCGCTGATCTTGTGAGCAGCATTTGATGTAGTATTATCATGGTAATAGAAAGTTCTGGTTAAGAATGCAGGTCTGAATTTTATTACCTGTGTCCTTGAGATAGTGTTCAGTCTTCTGAAGTAGTTTATACTACTTACCAAGAGGAGAAATAGCACAAGAAGTCACCCTATAGGCTTCCTTCAAAAACAAAACTTTTGAATAAAGTAATACTTCTAAAATTGTCATATTTAAAAACTAAAATATTTCATTAAGCTTCCAGAAACACTGTCAATTAGGTTGTTGTTGTAAACAGTTTCAGTGAAATACCATGATATGGTCACAGTACACTATATTTTCTGATATATGAGTTAAATTTGGATTAGGTGTGGAATCAGAACCTGTATGTTGGACTCAGAATATGCTTTCTGATAAAGCAGAAAAATAAAGGAAAGAAATTGGAAAGATGTCCAGAATGGAAGGGTAGGTTAGATATGCTTCAAGGAAGTCATCTAGGCAGGAGATAGAATGTAACAAACATTGTGTAAAAGGGTAGGACTGGCTTGGTAGCAGTAGAGAGTGTGAATTTTTTCTTTCTTCCCTCCTTTCTTCCTTCCTCCCCCTCTCTCCCTCTCTCCATAACTCCCTCTCTTTCTCTCTCTCCCTCTTCTCCCCCCCCTTATCTTCCTTCTTATTTATTTGTTTGTTTTGGTTTGAGTACATTCAGACCACAATTCCCCTCCCTCCATTTTTCCCAGTCAGTGCCAACATCTCCCCCATTTCTCTTCCAAAAGGAGCAGGCCTCCCAGGAATATCAGCAGAACATGGCACAGGAAGATAAAATAAGATTAGGCACAAACCCTCTTATCAAGGCTGGTTGAGGCCACCCAGTAGGAGGAAAAGGGTCTCAAGATCAGGTGAAAGAATCAGAGATACTTCCACTCTCACTGTTATGAGTCCCACAAAATGCAAAACAAACAGCCATAACATTTATGCTGAGTTCTTATTGGTTATAGACGGAAAACATGGAAGAGTCATGAAAACCAACTCAGAGTCACTCGCTGGAGCATAACAAAGATAGCGCAAGTTAAGAGAATTATAATTACTGGACTAAGAGACAAACAATTTAAAGAATGGTGGGATAGGAACAGCCTGGTGTACTTCGTAAGGACTGTCAGGCTAGACTGAAAATATTGGTTTAAATCAGGTTTAAGGAAGGGAAGATAAGGGAAACTACTGTTACTTGGGTCATTTTGACACACTTTATGTCCTTAGGCCATCACTCTCAGATGACAAATTGGTCTTTGCATCATGAGAAGTGATTTACACAGTGAATCTCTTTGAGTCTTCACAAAACCAGAAAGAATTACAGTTTCAACTGAGATTAAACTTGACGGAAAGTAATATTGAAATTGCTCTAGCCTTGACTATCATAAACAATATGCAAAGTTATTTTTTACTGTACAAGGATAGAGTTCAAGGTTCTCATGGTGGTATTGGTTCAATAGTCTCAGGTACACAGGATGTTCCCATGTTTTACTTATGTTAATGTTCTAGGCATTTTCACAGTGTACTTTGGGTGTAGTGAAAAGGGGAGCACAGGCCTGCTTTTCGTCCCACCCGGCTCCTGCACG
>LOJH01012394.1:13770-25364 GCA_001685095.1 Ellobius talpinus
TGGATGGATGGATGGATGGATGGATGGATGGATGGATGGATGATGGATGGATGTGGAGTTGGGAACTCCTTGCTTGAAGAGACACTGATATTACATGAAGAGTATATAATAAAAAAAATAAATACTTGATTTTTGTCTCAGGTTCCTGGCATACAGTACTAAAATCTTTAAAATCCCATTGGAGTTTCTAAGAGTGTTCCTACTTTGGATCCGCTAGGTGTCTGTGTATGCTAATGAGATATCTGGTGGCTGAGGGGCTCCTAGCCAGCTTCGGGTAGGGCTGTTCACTAGGAAGATCCAGGATTGGAACTTTCAGCACCACCCCAAATTGCCCATGGGAGATTGGAGGTTAGACACCAAGAATCGATGATTCAGTCCACAATAAGTTGTGGACACTCTGAATCCTACTCCTGTATTCAGTCTATGCATCCTTGTGTGGCTGTTCAGAGTTGTATCCTTTACCACAAACCAATAATTTGAATTCTGTCCATCCTCTGACCTGTTCTAGTTATGAACCATACAGCAGAGCCTTGGGATCCATCTAGATTTATGGCATCTATGGTAGGGGTGGACCCTTAACTCTGATAAGGATGAAACTGTCCGTAGAATTCCCTTTTGGTGTTGGCAAAGATACTGTGCCTTTGGAATAAGGTGTGTAGCAAGTAAAACAAGTAAAAAGCTGAAAACATAGAGAAGGGGGGATCTTCCAGCAGCCCAACAAATACAAACATGTCACTCACACCATCAAAGACACCCGGGCTACTTTTCTAATCTTATCGTCAATGGCTTTATGAGAAAGACTTAGCAAACATACTTGTGGGTGCACATCACATGTTACCAAGTAGTCTGTAAAGTCAGGAGGCTGGTGAAAACCCACACTGAGCGCAGCAGGCTGCAGGTAACCAGAGTTACAATTCCAAGAACAATGACAGTTACCATTACCAGGAGTCACCCATATCCTAGGCACTGTGCCCAGAGTGCTTCACACAGACCTTGTGTGCCAAACCCTGTTGAGTAAGTGGCATTGCCCTTACTTGAAGAGGCTCATTAACTTGCCTAAAGTCTGAAGCTAATGAATGAAGTTTCTTGGGTTTGATGAGGGATTCAAACTTCTCCATAACTGTGCAGTATTGGCTCCTCAAAGCTATTTCATGCCAAGCATTTCATGGTCGACTACTGTAGTTTATAGCAAAATAACAAGTGTTCTCAAGGTCTGCTCTCATCCCTTTCCTGTTCACTGCCTCCTTCCGGCAGTTCCTGCAAGACTCCCTGTTAGAACTGGCCACACAATTTGCAGGGGACAGTGCAAGCTAACAACTTAAAGTCACAGGTTACTAAAACGTTCTGCCATAAGCACTCCGCCATAAGCCCATGAAGCTGGCTGGCCTTGCTTTGCTGTTTATGTTTGTTCCCCAGTAATCTGAGATGCTCTCAACGGAGAAATCAGAAGTTCTTATGATAAAGACTTCTCCAACGAGCTTCCCTCCTGAGACTCTCTCTCATTTATCCATTCAACAAACATCTTGTGAGCCGATGACAGAAGAACCCCAAATAGAACAATGACTTCCCTGCTTTCAGAAAATGTGGGCAAGTTGCCCCCTCACTGACTTGCCTCAGTAGCTTAGCCACAGGCAAAGGGAAAGCCCTTTAGAGAACATATGGACTGGGGAACAATCTTGGGCTCCTAAGGGAATGTATCCTTTAACTAAAACAGCGTTTGCATGCCTCCTTTAATTTTGTTGCCAACTGGCTTGAAACACAAGCTAGTCCTCTGGGGTGCCTAGTTAGTCATTTTGAAAAGAATATCTGCTTTCACGACTCCATTCTTGAACTGTTTACTCTGGGGTTTCTTCACCCTTTCAAATGTTCTCTTTATTTCCTCAGGTGCCTTTCCGTTCAGCCTTAGAGCACACTTCTGTTCTAATCGATACTTGCCCCTTCACCTTAAAGAAGTCTCTCAATAACCCAGAAAGAAACAGTTTGCACATACCTGAATCCAGAAACAGGGATCTTTCTCGAACTTTGCTGAAGAGAATCCAGGAGGCTGAGGACAAGGTGATAAAGAGGATCCAGGGCCAGGGTAGGTAACGAAAACCAAGACTGCCAGCTTCCTCACAGCCCCAAGGCTATCAGTTGGGTGTAGCCCCCAAAGAACTATGGATCTCTGGCTGATTTGACAATTCAGGGTGACTTGAAATTTATAAAGTCAAAACATCAGGGTTTCCTTTAGTTAAAATCCAGGCAACAGCTTGGTGCTGGCCTGGGAAAGGATGATTTGCCCTCTGGCTTGCTTCAGAGTGGCAGGAAGATGGCCATTGCCCAATCTGTGGCCATACAGCTCCATCGTGCCCCCTGCTGGGAGAAATGCTTGGGCCGCTTTGGTGAACAATGGTGCATGCATTGATATGCTTTGATATCTGGAGCTGACTCAAAATGTGTTAAGAGTCTTCAGACAGAGAAAGACAGTGAATGGGGGAGTGCCTGGTTCTCAGTACTCACAATGACTTCTATAGCAGAGAAAACCAGAAAATGCAGAATGTATGAATTGATTGTATTTTCACATCAAAATCTGCAACCTTAGATCTGAATCTAGCAGCATTCACCCCACCAACAAGAGAGGGTGGCTGCAGCTAAGGAGCTGGCTTATAACTGGCTTCTTGTTCTGTCGAAGAGTCTAGGAATGGTTTTTGTCCTCTTATTCCAACAGAATGCAAATACCATCAAACACAGCAAAGAACCAGAAAACTGAAGCAAAGGAGTCCACTACAGGGGGTGTTGGGGGATATGTATGTATGCATGCATGTACGTATGTGTAAACATTCTTGTTCAGGTTAGCAGCAAATGCACATACCAAAGATGTCATTTCTCTCCCTGTAGGAAGTCACAATAAGGGAACTCTGCTGGGAATGACTAAATGCTCTGAAATGCTCCTTAGCAATCAAAAGCAACAATTTAACCACATCACCGGCAGCTTCTGGTAACTGTTCTTCTAAATCAGCTTTATAAACAGTTAAACTGTCAAGCCTCAAGTTTTATGCACTGATGGAATTTAAATACCAACTTTGACTCAGACCCCTTCTTTGCATCTGAATGTCTAATCCATTCTAGCTTCTTGTTTCCCTTTGCAAAGAACAAGGAAAGAGAATAGACAAGATTCTGAAGGGAGGCAGGTGGTTTCAGGAAACCAGAGACCCAAGAGATGCTTATCTGACCAGAACCCGCTGTGTTCTGAAAGAGGTCCAGAGAGGGGAGTTTATACTCTTTTCCAGGCAGCAAAGCAGGAACACAATGGACACCATAGTAAATCAATTTTTGGCTTCAAGAGATGAGTTGCTGTCCAAATGATGGCGTTTGTAAGCTACTTGAACCCTGCCAACTTTTAGCCATCAAAAGGCTGGTTATTGACTGCTGGGCAGGGATATTTCACTGACAGATACCCTATAAAGATGGCCACCTCCCAAAGAACCAAAAGACATCTTTTCCTAACCCCAGTTCTATTGCTGGCTTAAGCCTATTTCTTCTCTCTTTTATATGCCCTTGTGAGTCTCTTTCCCAAAGCAGACAATTCAATTACACCAACATTCACTGGGATGAAGATAATAAGTGGAGGTGAAAATAAATTAAGATAGTCCTGATCCTCGGAGAGGTCTGAAGAACAGGCAGACCAGGAAACGCTTGGTATAATCTGATCTAATGATCTAATGAAGTGCTGAGAGAGGTCTGAGCAAGGCAGAGTGGGACAGCCTCCCTGGAGGAAGCTCAACTCAAATGTCACCCCTTTTGAGAACCTATCCTTATTTTCCCCAGACTGAGAGGGCCATCTATTTACTCAGTGGATGCACTCACTATCTTAGGATCTAGGAAGATGTAAAACCAACTGGTCCTCAATATTCTAACAACCCATGAGAGCCAAACAAAGAAGAGGATAAATAAGCAAGGCATCTGAAAGCTATGATTGCTGCAGCAAAGGAAGAAACTGTGAGGCCTGAGATAGTGCTAAGAAAGGGAGAATCATTCCTAATGGCGTAGGGAGCGGGGAGAAGACCCTTCTAGGAAATGGCACCGAAGCTGATCACCAAAGAAGGCATAGCCATCTTGGGACTACGGGAGAACAATGGAGAGAAGCGGTCTGGGAAGCAAAATATGTGTGCAAGATGCAGGTAAGGAAGATCTGGAAGGTTGGAAGCTACACACCTCCCAAGAAAGCACTGGCTGTGCCTGGGCTAAAGTGATACCTGTGGCTATGGAGAGAAAGGGCCAGACTTAAGAAACCTTTTGGAGAGGACACCAGCAAGGCTGTGTAGTAGAGCTGAGAGAAGAGAATAGGACAGGGACGAAGCAGGTATTAATGACTTCAGTGCCTAGATATGTGGTCGCATGGTTGGCTGAGGTGGGGTGACTTGGAAGGGAACAGGTGTGAATCTGCAGAGGAAATATCAACAGCTCCCCTATAGCACACTCATCCCCGTGCACCCATGCATGGGTGCATGGGAACACCAAGTAGGCCGTGTAATCTGGCAGTCTTGGGGTACACAAATGCATGTGTGCATGGAAACACCAAGCAGGCCTTGAGATCTGGCAGTCTTGGGGTAGGAAAGGACCTGAAATAGTACCATTCTTCTGAAGCTACCAAGGGAATAGTAGTGTGGAAATGTTCCAGAAAGGATCCAAAGAAAATGCAGAGCCCAAAACATGACTAAAATAATATTGAATCCAGGGTGTGTAGAGATAGCTCGGTGGTTAAACTGCTCACTACACAAGCCTGAAGAACAGTACTCAGAACCCCAGCATCCACATAAACAGTCAAGTGTACCAGCATGTCTGTAATCCTTGCACTGAAATGAGCAGGGAGGGAGAGACAGAAGGATCCTGGGACTTGTTAGAAAGGCAATCTAGCAAATTGATGAGCTTTGGGTTCAGTGAGAGACTCTGCCTCCAAAAATAAGGTGAGGACTGGCACAGAAAGATGTCTGATGCCAATTTCTGGCCTCTACACACACATACAGGGATGCGAGCATTCATGTGTGCTAAATCTCTCTCTCTCTCTCTCNCACACACACACACACACACACACACACACACACACACACACCCCACTGAGTCCAAGAAAGTCTATACAGACATTACATAATGACCTGGCTTTAAGGGGAGAAAAAGAACAGCTCCAGCTAAGGAGACATAAGAAGGTTTATAAAAAGTGGCTGTAGAGAAAAATGGTACCCAGTGCCCGGCAATGATATCCTAGCCAGCTGCTGACAACAGGCAAGATAAACTGACTGCCCACATCCTCAGGTCTTTATGATTGACTCCATCTGGGCAGGGAGTGTTTTCCTTTTTCTCTGCTGTGAGTCACCCTCCCTGTGTGTGCTGGCTGGTCTATGTCAACTTCACACAAACTAGAGTTATCTGAAAGAAGGGAACTTCAATTGAGAAATCCGTTAGATCCAGCTGTAAGGCATTTTCTTAATTTGTGATTGATAGGGAGCACCCAGGCCATTGTAAGTGATACCACCTCGGGGCTGGTGTTCCTGAGTTCTATAAGAAAGCAGACTGAGCAAGCCACGAGGAGCAAGCTGGTAGGCGGTACCCTTCCATGGGTTCTCCACCAGCTCCTGCCTTCAGGCTTCTGCCCTGTTTGAGTTCCCGTCCTGATTTCCTTCTGTCCAGATATGGAAGTGTAAGCTGAACAAGCCTCTTCCTCTCCAACTTGCCTTTTGTTCATGACGTTTTGTCACAGCAACAGAAAACCTAACCAAGACACTGTGTCATTGGCTTAACATGGATCGGTTGAACATGCTGTAGGAAGCCTCGACCAAGAATTCCCAGAGACACCCTGTGCTCCCTGAAGGAAGCCAAAGCAAGCAATAAGCTGACTCCAACTGTGATTCTTGTCTTAGATACAATCCTGCAAAAAGATGAGTCTGAATGCCTTCTCTGATCCAGCTTTCCCTCAGCATACACACATGCTGCACTCACACACCCTCAAACTAAGACAGAGGACCCAAGGTTCACTCTGCTGCCCTGTATATGGAATTTCCTATTCACCACCTCTTCTTGATTACCACTCAAAATTACAGTAACAACAACAATAATAATAATAACTATGGGGTAGAGAGATGTCTCAGGCAGTAAAGGTATTTGATGAACTTTCAGAGGATCCATATTCAGTTCTCAGCACCCATATCTGACAGTTCACAACCACCTGTAACTTGAGCGCGCGTACACACACACACACACACACACGCGTGAGCACTAAAATAAAATAAAAATAAACCTTAAAAAAGCAACATTCATTTTCTATCTACCCGTTTACAGCCTACACCACCAGCACTACAGAACCATCACTGCTGATTCTGGGCTGGCAAAGGTGGCCTTGAAACTGATTCATTTAATGTCTGCTTTGCAGAACTTGGCATTCCAGGTATGTCTGTGACAGGCGACATTGTCAGCCACTCTGAGACACCAGGTCCCTTCTGATCCCTCTCCTTACATCTCGGCATGGCACAGATTTAATTACACTCATCTCCAATCTTTACAGACATCACGGCTCATCAGGATCCTTTCTCAGCCCCATTTTTAATTCCTTTCATGATCAGCCGGGATGAGTTGGTTTACCTCTTCCCTTAGAGTAGCATTCCGTAGAGACCCAGATTCTCACGTGAGAGTATCTGCCTGGTGTTGCACACATGCAAAAATTTTAACCCAGCACGTGAGATAAATTCCTTATCTTCTTCCTTTAAGGTGTCACTCCTTCCCTGAATTTTTTCTCTGAACTCATCCTGTCCCCCATTTGCTTAAACTAGGAATCTGAGAGCTGGCTTTATGCTCATCTTGCCTCCATAGGCACTTGGCCATTGAGTAGTCCTAACAGGGCCAGAATATCCACCCCACGCCCTAATTCTTCCCACTATCTCCTTAACTTGTCCACCTCAATTATCACTGCTATCTTCTCATTGGTATCAATGACCATGTCTGACGCTTCTACTCACTCAAAGGCCACCAACATTATTATAATAAGAAAGGCTCAGCATAGCCCACATGTCTAAAAGAGACTGGTTAAACTGATTTTTTATATACCCATTCTGTGATCTATTATTAAGTATTGAATACCTGTTTTCTATATAGCTTGTATAGCACATAAGTACACCCATATGTACCACAAACTCATACAACCAAAAGTACTGGGTGAATAAACAACTAGCTACAACAGGGTGTACAGGATGTCCCAATTTGCATATTAAGATTAATATATTTATGTATGCATAGAAAAGGTTACAAACATGAAGACTTCAAGGGGACAGGATCAGAATGGGAGACATGCTCTGCCTTCATGCTGTCCTATAATATGTGAGGCATATATGTTTGTTTTTAAGAACGCCCATAATTTGTCTTATGGGGGAATGGTAAAATTTTTGTTGAAAACAATTTTGACAATGACTACCAAGTCCTTCAGACCTACATGTTATTTCAATATGTAAAATGAACTAAGTGTAGATTGAATTTAATCCATGACCTCTTTACTGAAATACTGGAAATATGCACCGCATCTACCTTCCATGGCAAACAGTGAGTGTTATTTATTTAAAGAAGATGTGAAAAAGGAAGGAAAGTGACCTGGAGTGAAATTGGCCAGCTTGCTTTAGTTTTTGTTGCCCTGCAGTTGTGCCCCCTTGAACCGAGTTGTACTGCTGAAAACACAAACATGGGGATCACCAGTGTCACAGACTCAGAGCACAGCTGAGGGACCTGAGGAAATGAAGGGACACACACAGACCTATCATCTCCAGGACTTGGATTGTACACACAAGTGTTCTTCTAGCTCAGGAAACATCTTAATATTCAGCAACGTGACAGAGGTGACAATGCTTTGTAGATGCTGGCAAACGCCCAGCGTGGGTCCCTAGCACAGCAGAGCAGATATTCCAGAAGGGGCTCCGAGCTTTGTGCTCACTCTCCTCAGGATGACGACTCCAGGACGGCACAGGTAGGAAGAGACAAGCATCAGCGGTCAACCCTGCGTGTTTCCATAGCAGCCAGTTACACTCTGGTCTTACGATTACGGTTGCTTCTGGCCTATCCCTTTAAGCTCACCGCTGAAGATGGCAGTCAGACAAATGGAACCAGAGCTGATGTCTCTTTCCAGGACATTTCAGATAGCGTCTTCCCACTGGACCAGGCTTGGACCTGAGCAGATGGCTATGTGGGTCATAACTAAAACTAAGGAGGATGACAACTTCTAATATTCTCTATTCCCTCCACAAGAATTCACTTCTCCTCCCATTTCCCCACACAACACCCTGCTTTTAAGGTATGATTTGATGGACTGATCGAATTACTTTTAACTGTAATTAACAAACAGCTCTATGTACTTATTATGTATATATGTGTATATATATTATTAAATATGTATATATTATTAAATGACTAACTCAAGTTACTTAGCACACTTATTACCTTTCATTTTTTTAGTAGTAACAAGACTTAGACTATAGTCCTAGCAATTTTTAAATAAACAGTACATTGTTATTAGCTGTGATCCCTGTGTTGTGATCTGGGAACTTGTGATAGGGAGATGGCTTAGTATGTAAAGTGCTTACCACACACACATGGGGACATGAGTCTGGACCCCTAGCACACACACACAAATGCAGAGCAGAGCAGGTGTGGCAGCTCCTTGCAATCCCAGCACTTGGTGGACCTAGTCAGGGATCCTTGAAGTAAACTGGCTATTCAGCCAAATTGGTGGGTTCTGGGTCCAAGTGGGAGATCCTGCTTCACTATATAATGTGGAAAGCAATTGAGAAAGACACCCAGCATCAACCTTGGGACAGCATACACATTTAAACATCCATAAACACATGTGCAAAGACACACACACACACACACACACACCTTTGAACTTATTTATCCTATCTACCTGAAATTTTAGAAAGTTCTTATCTGTTAACTGGCGTAGCATATCCTTTTGCTACAGATGATAGATAGCACGGGGGGGGGAAGCTGTCATCCACTTCAGTGCACAGACTGAAGGCAGCTGAAGCGGGTATGTTGTCATTTCCCAAACACTTACACGAGAAGGGAAGTGGCTACCGCAGTGCACTGCCCAGTCACCCAGACCTTCAACTTCAGAAAAGGGTTCACTGGCTTAGCTGTTAGGAGGGTTGGACTGACAGCTCTTGGGTACGGCTCTTTCCCAAACCTTACATTTTACCCATATAGAGCCATGCTCCTGCCCTATCCCAGTTCCGCTGAATGACTGGTTAATGCAGGGGTAGAAAACATGTATCTTTCTTCAATCAAGGAGTACTCCGAAGTGCTCCAGATCATCCCAGGGGTAGGATGAGGCCTTGGATAAGTTTCCACCTCTCCATCTGCCCAGCCTTGTTTCCTTTACTCCACCTAGGAAATTTTAGTCAACCCCACAGGCTTCCAATAAACTGCACACTTGTCAGCCTCCAGCTCAGACTCTGCCCCCTGCACCCGTTTTCCAAATCCAACATGTCAAGGCCCATGGGGGAAAAAAGTTCAGATCTAAAAGGGTTAGCTTGGATAAATTCCCACAGTAATCAGTGTTTCATTTAAAATGTTTGCAATTAATCTATATGACCATAGCACCCGATCTCATCTGAAATGCTTATGGTCATGATCTTAAAACCAATAATTCAATGTTATGATTCCCCGGTAGTTCCAAAATGTTGGCTAATGGATGACTTTGAATTCCAAGAAAACACTGGGAATTAGATCCGGTCTATAATTCCATTACTCTCAAATCCATTCTTAGAAGTTAGTCCAATTTTTATTCCTGACACTTCTTTTGTAGACCACATGTTGCATATAAATATAAATAACAACACCTGAGATGATACCCATCCATTTCAGCCCGAAGTAAGCGCATCATTCAGAATGGCTTCCCCCACTTTTCTATAAAATCTGGCCATCAAATCCCAACTGGCCATTTAAGTGAGACTGAGATAAGAATCAGCAAGTAACCGGATCACTAAGGCTTGGGAGCTTGACTTCCCCTGGCATTAATAGGAGTGCTTCCCTTCCTCCCTGTGTCATGTTTCCTTATCTCCCTCAGCACCGCTGCCCCTGTTTGAAATCCCTCTGGGTTGATGTCTACAAACTGCAATGCGACAATAGTTCGCCATGACCTAAACTTCCTCTTACGTCGTTTTACATTGCCATTTTCTCCGCAACATCCTTATCCAAAGATAAGCTAATTTCTTCCTTCTTGTGCATAACCTATGGCATGTCTCCTGATCTTGTTTCTTAGGGGGGCGCTTGCTTCCTCTTATCAAAATGACTGGACACACACACTCACAAAAAGGGAGTAAAAAGAAAAATAAGGAAGGCTTACTAACGTTGGAGGAAATGTGGGGTAACTGTGAAATGTTGAAAATGCTACATTAGATGACAAAGGGGGAGGGGACTAGGAACTCAGTGATGGCATTTAGCCAGAACTTCTCTACGTTTCAATGTCTCTCTATATCTAAAACGAGCATAATATTATGAGCTATTTCAATGATTAAATTAAGTCACAGACATGCAGTCACATGCAGTTGGAATAAAACTAAGTGAACGTCCCTACTTAAATCTGTCTAGGGTGACAGCTTCCACCACTTCAATACATGACAATTATCTCATTACTATCAGACTGTGTGTGTGGTAGAGAAACACTATTTGATCAAAAGGGAATGAGGTGCTGTGCTGTGTTGTGCTGTGCTGTGGGACCTGGGATTTCCTAAGGTGGAAGGGTTTCCAAAGGGAGTCACATTTCCACAGACATTAACTGCTCTCACTGACCCCTGTTGGGTGATCAACAAACTCCGCTCTCTTTAAAAGGGGGGTTGGGGAGCAAGGAACTAGAAAGATGGCATAGTGGATAAGAGCATTTGCTGTTCTCCCAGAGGACCGGAGTTCAGATTCTAGCATCCATGCTGGGTAGCTCAAAACAGCTTAACTCCATCTCCAAGGAATCCAATGCCCTCTTCTGACCTTCTCCAGCATGGGCACACATGTGACAGATACCCAAACACACAAAGTTACAGATAAATAAAAGTAAATCTTGAAAACATGTCACACAGATACTGCCTCTGAGTTCTTGCCAATTCAGAAGGTGTCCTGAGGGTCATCACTATTTGCACCAGGCAAAATAAACGACATCAAGAAACTGAGTAAGTTAAGTCACGGCCCTTTGACGACTGCTCAGCTACATTTGCCACCAAAAAGCACAGAAGCCTAGCCTAGCAATTGACCGACATGATCACAAAGGCACTGTGTAGAGATGAGGCAATGCCATTAGCTTTGTAGAAATCAATAATTATGGAGGAACCCTGTTAAGAGCAACTCAGGGCAAAGTTAAAGGAAATAAGAAGTGGTTAGGGGAAGGAGTGGTTGTGGGTTAAAAAGAAAGAAGTTGGGAGTGAGGAGATAGTGTACAGGTTTCTCTTCTTGCAGTGAACCTGAGTTCTGCTCCCAGCACCTATATGGTCACTCGCCCATCTCTATTTCCAGTTCCAGGGTATCCAGTGACCTCTTCTGACTTTCGTAGGCACTAAGCACACCTCTCTCTCTCTCTCTCTCTCTCTCTC
>LOJH01012395.1:0-10966 GCA_001685095.1 Ellobius talpinus
GTTTTATTAAAATACATGATTGACAGAATACAGACAATTCTCCCGCACCAGTGTTCATCCGACAGGCATGTAACCCATGTACACATGTTTTCCAGCCCTCCATGAGTTCCTTCCTCAATCTTCGGACATCACTAACCACACAGAAGGCCATAGGCATGAGCAGTGTAGAAATTTGATCTTCACCTACTTCTCTGCTCTGCATCATTTCCCAGAAGCTTCAAGGCTAGCCATGTGTTTCACCATCTCCTCCTTCTGCCGGACATCCCCACTCAAGGGCTTGGCAAACAAACTTGTCTGCTACCTGACTCCTTCCCTACTTCCTCTGATTCCCTCTTGCACTCTATTTGGCCTTCCCTCTACAGTGATGGGTGGCTTGGCTACATTTTATAGAACTTCATTGTATCAGTTCTGTGTACACCCAGTTGAAATAAACTGAGTTAAAAACACAAAGCAACACATTAACCTTATTAGCTGCTACCCTCTGTGTCTCTTTTTAGCAAATTTCCCTTGCCCATAGGGGAAACACATATTATATGAATATACTATTAATATGTTTATTTTAATATATTGCCTTCTATATGTGAATGTGTGTATTATATTAGTTTACCATAACAAGTGGCGTGCATTTTTCAGTATCCTGCATACATTTCCCATTTTGCAACATTTAATTTTAACTATAATAATATTGATATATTATGCAATTAAGAATCTATAAATATGGGCTAGAGAGATGGATCAGCAGTTAAGAGCACTGGCTCTACCAAAGGGCCTGAGTTCAATCCCCAGCACTCATGAGGCTGCTCACAACTGTCTGTAGATCCAGCTTCAAGGAATGATGCCCTCTTCTGGTCTCTGTAGGCACTGCGCACACACACACACACACATACACACACACACTGCACATTCATGCATGTAGGTACAACACCCATACACATAAAATTTTTTTTTGGTTTTTCGAGACAAGGTTTCTCTGTAGCTTTGGAGCCTATCCTGGAACTAGCTCTTGTAGACCCAGGCTGGCCTAGAACTCAAGAGATCCACCTGCCTCTGCCTCTGCTGGGATTAAAGGTGTATGCCACCACCTCCCAGCATAAAATAATATTTTTCAGAATCCATAAATGTTATTCACATCTGAGCTGTGGAACATATTATGATTGTTCTGACAGGCTTTTACACTTGGGTTCTCCCAAAATCTATGTTAAATCCTAATTTCCAATGTAATAACAGTGGGAGTTGGGGCCTATAAAGGTGTTATGGGGACCAAGCCCTTAACAGTATCCTAATAAAAAAGAGACCTCATAGAATAAACATTATTTCTGCCCTGTGAGTACAGAGCAAAATGATGGCCACCTATGAGCCAGGAGCTCAGCAGGCCCAGCATCTGCTGCTGGGCTGGTCCTGGGCTTCTCAAGCCCCACAACTCTGTAGAATAAACTCCTATTGTTTATAAATCACCCAGTCTCTAGTAGTTTGTATAGCAACCCAGATGGACTTTTTTGATGGTAAGTATAATTGTTTTCCTTCCCTGAAGTCAGTAATTGTTCATTCTGTTTGACTTTCTAGGTAATATCATTAACTTCACTTCAAGCTCTTTATTAGTTATCTAAATCCTCTCATCAGGCGTGCTGTCAATTTTTGCTTGAAGATTCTCCTCCCGGAGTCTTCTGCTGTGCTCTAGTTTGACCTATAACTCCCCACTACCGATGCTATTATCCTCCCTCGTTCTCCCCGCAGTACTGTGTGCAGCTAACTAAATGTGCCCCATCCCCAAGAGTCTTTCTTTGGACTCCTCCTAATCCTCACAGCATTGGATTTAAGAGGTGGGAACTTTGGGGAGGCTCGGTCCTTATAAATGTAATTAGTGCCCCCATGGAAGAGTCCCCAAAGTCCATTCTTCCCTTTTATTACAAGCTGACACAGCAAGAAAATGATATGTATAAATTAAAAAGCAAACTCTCACCAGACGCCGGATTACTGGTGCTGTGTTCCTGCATGTCCCCGCTGACCGGGCTGTGAGAAACAAATATTGTTTATTACAAGAACCTAGTTTCATCGCAGTCAAGAGCAGAGAGAAATTAATGCTTGCATTCCTGCTGCTCAGCTCCATCTCCCTCCTTTATACAGTCCAGGACGTAAAGCCACAGTGGGTGGGGCCTTCCCATATCAGTTAGCACAATCAAGACAAACCCCATACACATGCCCATGGGCCAACTTAATTCTATGTAATCCCTCACTGACATTCTTTTCCTGGGTGACTCTAGATTTCTATTAAGCTGACAATTAAAATTAACCATCACAGTCATTTGGGGAAGACTTGAAAATACTTTTGTGACTTCAAATGATTTCAGATGGAAGTAGAAAAGAATCCACATGGCCAATCTACGGCTTACCTAACTGCTGATCTATAATGATGGTGAACGCAACTGCAAGCAATGTTATAATGTAAAAGAAGATTGCTCGTTCATTTCCCAGCTGTCTAGACCTGAAACTATATTAATTACAATACTGTTTGACCTATTAGCTCAGGATTCTTATTAACTAACTCTTACATCTTAAATTAACCCATTCCTGTTCATCTATGTATCACCACAAGGTTGTGGCCTACCAGAAAGATTATGGTGTTCCAGTGCCTTTCTCCTTCGGCAGCTACATGGTGTCTCCTTGACTCTGCCTACTCTCTATATATTCATTCCAGTCTGGCTCTATTCTGCCCTGCCATAGGCCAAAGTAGCTTTATTCGTTAACTAATAATGACATCCCACATCACTATAAGAGACACACAGTTCTGTAGGACAGCCTCCAAACACCACACCAAAATCCTGCCACCTGACAGCAAACTCAGTCTGAACAGAAATCCAGACTCTTCTCCCCACATTCACTGCAGGCTGGGCAGAAGCCCAGAGAAGAGATTCATCAATTCTAAGTCCGAGCCCTCTCTTTTCTCTGCAGAAGGGTGACCCACAATAAGACTATACACCATCCCTGGAGGAGGTACCTGCTCGTACCCACAGCACACGATCTTGCCTTTGGGATCCCCACACAAGACAACCTTAATAGTC
This sequence comes from Ellobius talpinus, assembly GCA_001685095.1. Classification (NCBI taxonomy): domain Eukaryota; kingdom Metazoa; phylum Chordata; class Mammalia; order Rodentia; family Cricetidae; genus Ellobius; species Ellobius talpinus. The sequence goes on from LOJH01012395.1 coordinate 3,060, forward strand.
TATATGTCCTTTCTCTAGTAGTCCACTATCCAGTCTCCAGGCATACCAGATAGGCAACATCAAAATTCTTGTCAATGTGATACTGAGCCAATACTACGCCAGACCATGTGATGGACATAAAAAAAACTGAATAAAGTGTGAAACCATCCCTTTTATCTTTACCTCATCTCTCAGAATCTCTCAGAAATCTGTGAGAAAAGATTTTTACCTCTGCCCTGGATATACACCCACACACATACACACACACACACATAAATTTGTCAGTCTGACACAAGCCAAAGTCATCTGGGAAGAAGGAACTTCAACCAAGAGAAAATGCCTGTTAGATTGGTCTGTGAGCAAATCTTTGGGGCATTTTCTTGGTTAATGACTGATGTGGAGGGTCAACCCTACTTAGGGCAGTGTCACTCCCCAGCAGGTAGTTCTGGGTTGTGTAAGAAAGCAGGCTGAGCAAGCCAGTATGCTCATGATGGTAAGCATCTCTATGGCCTCTGCTTCAGGTTCCTGCCTTGCCTCCCCTGATGGTGAGCAGCAGCTGAATCATGGGTGACGATGTCACACAGAACAGATTTCTACCAACTCCAAGCTCCTGGCCTTCAGCCTAGTATCGGAAAATCTAGCCTAAGCCACTACTCAATAGTTGTATTCTCTCGGGTTTCCGAAGTTCTTTGCACAGAATAACCATAAAGGTTAAATCATGTGCAGTTGCTGACACTACATTTCCTCTGCAATTGTAGTAATTCATGTGATTTGATTTAAGAGTAAGAACACGAAAAGTTAGTAGGTTGTTTTGGAAACCTGGCTGTCATGCTCAGTGACAGTTAAGCTTTACCAAACAATTGAATGTCACTCTGGGCTCAAGTTTTCAAAGGAAATGGGATTAGCATGAAGATTACACTGATGAGCTGCATGAGCAATGGAAACTGTCACCACTGGTGCATGGCCACCACCTTAAGTGTCTGAAAAGCTGCATGTGTATCTCTTTGCTTCATCTCAAGAGTTCTATGAGATAGACATGGAAAGCCAAGATACTGTTGAATTTTAAAAGAGAAAAATAGTACTCATAGATCCAAATAGTTTGCAAAAGAGCAGGTAGCAGAGTCAGAATTAGAACCCAGATCTCTGTTCTTGATCTAGTATAATGCATCCTTTTATTTCTCATAACATCATTTTTCCTCGATGTCAGAGCCCCGCAGAAGGGACACCATTAACTAAACTGTGAAAGCCCTAATCAATAAAGCACAGAATCCAAAACTGGAATTATCAAAAATGTATTTTCATGGTACTAGAAACATCCATGTATCTAGTGAATAATTTGCATTTTAAATAATCTTTCATAATCATTTCTTGAGGGTTGCTGAGATGGGTCCCTGTCATCAAGCCTGGTGACCTCTGTTTGATCCTAGGACCCACAAAGTTGAAGGAAAGAACCGAATCCCACAGTTTGTCTCCTGCCTCCACAGGATACCATAACTTGAGGATGCATGCGTGGACACACACACACACACACTATCATCGTCTATATATAGTAATAAATATAATAAATCTTTATTTTGCAGGTGTGGAAATTGGAGTTCAAAGTGGTTTGGTCAGTTGCTGAAGTGACACGTAATGACACCTATCCTCATGGTAATCACTCTAAAAATTAATCCCTGCTACATAGATGATGGATGGGATCACAAATTAGATAGTGCTGTTTGCTTTTGATTTTCTGCTTGATTGGACATCAGGTCTCTTCCTAGGCTGGTGGGGCACCCATCTGGGTGTGTTAGGGTGTTTTCAGAGAGGATGAACTGATGTGGGAAGACCTACCCTGCAGGTGTTGGGAACACCCCGTGGGCTGAGGGCCTAGATGCAGTAAAAGGGCGGGGAAGGAACAACAGCCAGGTGTCTGGGGACATCTGCCACATGCTTTCATTGCCACAGTGATCTGCCCAAGTGTATGGTGGGAAAAAACATGGAGAGAGCATTCTGAAATTATGAGGCAAGGAAAGCAACCCCCCATAAGTGACTTATGTCAGGTAGATGGTAAAATGTAAGCAACACAGCATGAAAACATCAGAGTGTGACTCGTTTGCACAGTCTCTGAAGATCGTGTGCTATAATTTAATGGCGAGGAATTCAGATCTGGAGTTTCCCAGATTTTGGCTCTATGATCTTGAGTCTTGGATCCTTAAGGATTCTCGCCTTGTGTCTTTCTCTGTAAAACACAGTGGTCTCATTCTTACTGCCACACTGCAGAGTCATTTAGAGGGTCTCATCACAGAACAAACTGCACTTAGCTGTGTAGCTGGGAGTCACTCTAGGGCAACTCGGGCCCTTCTAGAAGGGTCTGGTTCCTACTGCAAGTAGCTATTCCCAGAACACTAAAAGCCACTGGGGTGGGGTGGGGCACAGAGTCAGAACTGGTCAGTGTCAAAGGACAAGAGAGAGAGGGTTGCTTGGAAAGGGTGGACAGTGAGCTCTCCATCCCTACAGAGGCACCAGACAAGAGTGATCATACACATCTAAGAAAGAGATTCCTAACAGTCTGACTCTCCAGCGATGGCTCATTTCTGAAGAACTGTGTACCACATGGCTCTGCCTGGAGAACTCCCTCTATATGTCACCCCAGCAGATATAGACACCAGCCTTAGTGGGCATCCTTCCATAATATTCAAAAACAAAAGACCTATTACTGGACTTTACTGGTGTAAGAGGGCATAGCAATGCCAAAGGGACTGAATTAGCAAATTCTTTTACCACTAAGGTTCTTTTCTGGATTCCAAGCCCACAAAGACATGATTCCAGAATGTTCCAGAATGCTCCAGAATGCTCCAGAATGCTCCATAGTGATGGTACCTCTTGTTTTGTCCTTTCAGTTTGTGCAAATCTCAGAGATATGTACTGACTGTCTGGGCTGGTCTGTTCTTCTTCCTAGCATCTACTTCTTGATTTATTTACGCAAGCTTATCTGGCAGTGGGCCAGTTGCCACCCGATTCCACCCTCCCTTTTACATTTCTTCCTCTTCTTTCTGGATTAATCCTGCACACAGCACGGCCTGGCATCACAGACATGTTTGGTGACTGGTCTCGTTGCTGTTTTTGTCTACAGTGCATGCATGATTCTACACGGACATTTGCCAGTCCACAGGCACGGCGTTGTGGGCAGTAACTGTGCCAGCTGAGAAATCGATACCACTTCCTGAAGGCTTTGGGGCAGGGAACCAAATAAAATTTCAATCCCTTGTTGTGGCTCTGTTGATTGAGCGGGAAGTTGCCTTGCTCCTGCCTGGTGGTGGGGCTAAGGAAACACTGTCTTTTGGTGTAGCTGTGTTTCCAAAAATTATGATCCTGAGAGAGAGTGGGTGGGATTAATGCAGAAGTTTTGATGACACTCTAACATAATAATTAGACTCTCTTAGACAAGATTATCTCAAGTCTAGAAGGGTTTAATTTTCTTCTAATTCCCTGTGCTGTTTACTATATTTCATGAGAGGCTGATGAACACTTGTCTTTTCCCTCTAGGATCTGCCAGTCCCCAGGTTGCTAAATGTACTTATCCTCAGTTTTGTTCAGAGGCTCAAACCGGAGAAAACAGCTATCCAACTAATTTGCAGCCCTTATAATGAGGTTTGAGGCTGATCATAATAAATCAAAAGCACTGTGAGATCCTGAAATGTTCTACAAAGCAACCGAGAGAGAGTACACTCTGACCCATTTTTGAGGCTTTGGGGTTCATGGACTGAACGCATACCTACTATGTGCTATAACCTAGGGAACTGACATAAACAACACTTATTTCTTAAATAAGAAAACCGATCCAATTTTCAATTGTATGATAGAAATAAGTATTGCTGGTTAAACTTAAAGAGGAAAACCATTTCCTGTGAAATGCAGAGATCAGCAATGTAGGATTTCAGAGGAGGAAGATCTCAGTCAAAACTGGGATTGGACGGGGAGAGACAGAGGAAAGTTCCACAAAGAGAAGAGAGTTGCCTGATTTCCAACGACAGAGAAATGGCATGGCATGTGCAGAAAAAGACCAGAATATCTGTGGAGGGAAGAGGCAACACGAGGCCAGCAAAGGCCGAGGAGGCATGTGGATGGGGCAAGTGTTCCGCAAGCAGAGACATGAGTGATGCACCGGGAATCAGAAACAGCCAGTACAATGGCGTTATCTCATTGGCTATGGGAGCTCCTGGAGGATTTGAGTTGAGGCAAAAGTCCCTCTTCCAAAAGGTTAACCCAAACAAAAGTATCAGGATCCGAATGGTCAAACAGTATGGGCACCATCCATAGAAACTGAATTTACATTCTTTGGAAATCGGGTTATGAGCCAGTTAACCAGAATACTGGAAATACATAGCACCTATCTCCAGACACTCTGGACAAAGGGAAATTTACTATAATTGGTGAAGTGTCATGTAGTGAAAGGTTACATGTCGTGCAAGGTGACATCTTCCACCAAGCAGGAGACTTGACTCTAAGCATCACGATGAATTATGCTCCAAGCTACAAACACCGCCACCTTTCACATTCTCTGCTTTACTTTAAACAATTATTTGATTATGCACTAGGAAAAGGTGACATTTCATTAAGCAGAAGACACCTAACATGCTCTGTGGGCAGATGGAGCCAAGAAAGAGCCCCTTGACAGTTTTCAGTTCAGGGATGTGCTTTGCTAACTCTGTTAGCATCGAGGGTTTCATCCTGCACAGCTCAAAGATACGAGGGATGTTGAGGTGGCTGCCACCAGTTTAACTCTTGAGTTTCTGATTCTGGTCCATATGCTGAATTTGGAATAATACAAACATTTTAAACAAGTGTACTATGTGACTGAATAATAATAATAATAATAATAATAATAATAATAATAAATGCAACTGTAATAACAGCAATATTTTTAAATAGTCACAATATACACACATACACACACACACAGGCAGCACAGAGGTACTCTTGCCTGAGTGGGCAATGTGTGGCGGCTAAAGAGGTCTTTCTGATTTGTTTCTTCACATTAATGTTGGAGGCAGAAACTCTCCCTGAACCTGAACTGGCCATTTAGGCTAAGCCCTTGGGATACTCTTGTCTCCACATGTTCCACCCACCCCTTGCTCCCTCCCTCCCAGCAACGAGGTTACAGATGTGCACTGCTGTGCCTGTGTAGCTTTCATATGGGGATCTGAACCCATGTCCTTATGCTTGTACCTCCTGCTTAACCCACTGAGCCATTTCGACTTAGGCTTATTTGCTGTATTCAATTAGCACTTCCTCGGATGATTCTCCCTTCCTTTGCATTCCTTTTCTGCTCATGTGTCTCCTTCTCTGCCAGAACAATTATCAACATAAGGCCCTAAGGCACCAGTTCCCCCCCTTTTTTTCTGTAGATTCCCCAACTAACTGGTTAATCTCCTTTTCTCTCATTACTTTCCCCTTTAATGATGATAGGTAGTAACTGTCTCCAGGGACATCCTACCAACATTTATATTTCTTCCAAATTAGAAGAGTAGGCATCTCTCCAGATCATAAAGAATACATTTACTTTAAGGTACAGTGGAGAGAACACACAGAAATTAAAGTATATTTAATGAGAGCCTCCGTAGCTTTTAGAAATTCTAGCTTTATGCAGATGCTAGCTCTGTTTTTCTAGCCACATTTCGGTCTCCATGGCCTTGGCATTAGGTCATAGGAAAACTTGGGAGTCATCGGTTTCAGATGTAGGGAAAACTAAAAATTCATGTTCTATCTCTGGCTATGAGTATTTTGTCTCAGGTAGGTGTTGTTTTAGGTTTGGTTGGTTGGCTGGCTATTATTTGTTCTCCAGGGTCTGTGTAGCCCAGGCTGGCCTTCAGCTCCCCCAGTTTTCTGCAGGCATGTAGTGAGATCTCATTTGTTTTCTAATAAATAAAGCTTGGCTGAAGATCGGTGAGCAAAACAGCCGCACTGCTCAGCCATACAGACTAGATAGCTACATTAGTTAGCTAGAGAGGCCAGGCGGTAGTGATACAGGTCTTTAGTCACAGCATGAAGGGAATATCAAACAGGAGGAGACAGGTCTCAGCTCAATCTCAGTCTGAGGATTTGTGGATCCAGGATCGCTATTTTGGTCTGAGGCAGCAGTAAGCGCAAGTGGTTGCTTTGTTTTTCTGGTCTTCAGGTTGAACCTCAATATCTGTCTCTGGGATTTTATTATTCGTGCTACACGGGCATTTCCTGAGTGCTGAGATTACAGGCAAAGACCACCATTCTAGGCCATCTGGCTATGACCTGTATGTCCCGTGTACTTTCTTCTCTGCTCTACTCTCTTGTCTTTCAACTTCCTTCTCTCTTTTTCCTCCTCCCCTCCCTCCTCTTTTCTCCTTCTCTCCTATCCTCTCCCTCTTCTTTCTCCCTCCACACTTATTTCCTTAATCTAAGCGTCACTGGCTCACTGCCTTTCCATTGTCTTTAAACTCTTGGCTCTTTTTCTGTACCTGCTGATTGCAAGCTGGGATCTTAGTGTTTCTGATCAAGAATCCACATGTCTAAGGAGTATGAAATCCCCAGTCCTGAGTCTGAATCCACAAAATGCATCCCCTTAAGCACAAGTGTTGGATGCATACATTCAATTGGGGAACTCTAGAGACATGTCTGATTAAGTACCAGGTGTTATGAGACCCTTGAAATGGATGAACTCTGTGACTTTATCTGCCCTGTGAAACAAGTATTAAGCCCATGCCACAGAAAAGGAAAATAAATTCTGCCCATGGAGATCAAGAACCTCAGTGGTAGGTAGCAAATCTAAACTTCACCTCTCCCGCCATGTTGCTATTTCTCTTGTTCCAATGCAACTATTGTCTAGGGGGGTTTACACCTAAGTCAGAGCAGGTTAATGAGACATGATGCCCCAAACGGTTGTGAAGGCTGGAAGCTTGATATTAGGGCACCTACAGGGGTTAGTCCTTTTATTTATTTTTTAAAATTGTTTTATTTTTGTTTATGTATATATGTCTATTTATATGCATGCATGTGGGGCCATATGAGAGCATCAGATGCTCTGGAACTGGATTTACAGGGTGTTAGGAGTTGTATGTGGATGCTGGATGCTGGACTCCTCTCGTCTGCAGGAGTAACACGTGCTCTTAAAGCTGACCCATCTCTCCACCTCCCAATGTTGAGCTCTTGCTGAGAAATGTCCTTACACTCTACAGACAGAAGACTTCTTGCCATGGCCTCATCAGGCAGGAAGATAGCAAAAATAGTTCTCACATTGGATAGTCTGGTTTCAGAAACACATGACGTCGGTAGACACAAAATATACATTTCACCCAAGTTTGTAAAACTTCTAGAATCTGTAGAGTAGAAAGACTCTGGGCTCTAAAGAAGTTTATAAGATTTGCCATTTGACTGAGTGCTGAGTGTCAATTATCTCAGATACAGAAGGCATTTAGAAGATGAAAGGTTAGGGTTCAAAGGCCTTGCAGAGATGTCGGTGACTTCATAGAAGAGTGGGGCATTTGTGATCATTTGGGATAGTTCAACAGCCAGCAACAGAAACAGGATCATTTGGGATAGTTCAACAGCCAGCAACAGAAACAGGGTCATTTGGGATAGTTCAACAGCCAGCAACAGAAACAGAGTCTTCTAACTTAAGAGTAAGGGACAAGAGAGTTGGTAGAGGAGTGGGGGTGGCAAAAAGAATGATCAGTGATTCCAAAATTAAGAAAATCCAGGTGTGGTGGTTTGAATGAGTCCCATGGCTCATTGCTTGGTCTCCAGCTAGTAGAATTGTTTTGGGGAGGGTTTAGAGGTGTGGCCTTGTTGGGGTGGGTGTGACTTTGTTGGAGAAAATGTATTACTGGGGGTGGACTGTGAGGTTTCAAAAGCCCATTCCAACCAGACCCAGTTCTACACACACACACACACACACACACACACACACACAC
>LOJH01012396.1:0-16307 GCA_001685095.1 Ellobius talpinus
TATTTCGGGTGTAAAGCTAGCCGTGTGGGAGCCGGGTGGGACGAAAGCAGGCCTACTCTCCCCTATCACTACAAAAAATCCTATCCAGCACACTTCATTAATTTTCTGTTTCTGTTTTAGCAGCCGAATGGCTCATATAAGGCATTGGTGTAGCTCTGTGGTGTATGCTGAGGTCACAGCACTATGACTAGCTTCTCTCCAGTTGGCACTGATTTGTCTGATCCTCCTGAATCTAAATCCAAAAGTTTACACTTGTTGGTAATAATTCTATACCGAGTTTGTTATAATACCTGTGGTGGTCCCTGAAAACAAGCCCCTGCTGCCTCACGTCACCCACTGTGCTCAAGATCAACCTGTCTCCAGAGGTCACAGGAAGGTCAGAGGCTGTTGAGACCTGGGCTGCCTGGCGCCACCTTGGCCAGCCAGCCACTTACAGATGTCCTCAAGAGTAACCAGGACCTCAGCTTGAAACAACTCTGCTGATCCCTTGTGAAGGGCTCTTGTGCAATTCTGGATAATTCACCAATGGGAGGAGGGCCTCCAAGATGTGCAGACAGCGTACTTTGTGTGGCTGGCACTGTGCGTTAGCCGGTCCTAGAGGTTAGGTAGTTTGGAGACTGCCAGAACTCTAGCTTTCTTTGCCTCTCTTTAGCCCCTTTCCCTATACAAACAGACCGCAATGCCTTTGCGAAGCTGACACTTGCATCAGCTGTATAGACTGGCCAGAGCGCTGGCAGGACATAGGGCGAAAGCAAAAGCCAAGACTTGAGGTCTACCCCAACCTCTTTCCTCAGCTCTCACCTAACGGTTTCAAGGTGTTGCTTCTGGCTGAATAGGAGCTATCTTGGCCCCTTGATGTGCTTCTCTGAGACAACCACTCCTTGGTCCCTCACAGATGTAGGCGTGAATTGTGGAGTATGTCTAGGCAGTGTCAAGTCCCAGACAAGTTCCCCCAGACTCTTCTCCTCACTGTGGAAACATCGTGCCTGAGGAGCCACAGTGGAACAATCCAAGGCTGCTCCGGGGCCTAAGGTGATTTTGCTCTTGAGCAAAGTGCTAACTCATCCTTCTAGTCTGTGTGCATTTCTAAGCTCCTGTGTGATGCTGAGGGTAAGAGTTGGCAAAGTGACTGGACCTGCATAGACAGAAGAAAACCAGTAAGAGTTATATCCGAGTCTGTGTGTGCTGGATGTTGGAAAAGACGCTGACCAGGGAGCCTGAGTTCTCGTTCTGGGATCTGGCCACCAAACATTCTGACCAGAGGTCCTAAGAGCTTTTGGTCAGCTAGAGTTTAGGGCTGCGGGTAGCCATGTGACTCTACGGTACCGACACCCATGTGCCCTGCAGGGTTACTGCCAGCTTTCTCCCCAGACCCAGCAGAATCTGCATGGATTTATCTTTGTAGCCATTCTGATTTCCCTTCCACACTCTTTCAGAGTTTGGTTACTATGAGGGATAATGAATCTCTTATTTAATTCAAATCAGCTCCATTCCTGCCTCCTCAACTGTCTACCATCAACCATATCTGGTTTTTTTTATTGCAGCCATCATCTGCTTTTCCTGAAGGAGGTAAAGCAGAAAACACAAACATACGTTGAGGATAAACCTCCTGCCTTGCACTTCGCCATTTCAATGTGTTTTCTCATAAAGTATTTCATTACAGACTCAAGCAGCTGCTGCCATAAAATATAATCTTAGATGTAGGATCCATGAAAATCAAATGAAAAGAGGCTCTGAAAGCAGATGGAGGTGCGAACAGCCCATTAGACTAAGGCCAGCCTCATCTCTGCAGAGCCTGGGCAGTGACTAGGCCAGCCCCATCTCTGCGGGGCCCAGGCAGTGACGAGGCACTTGCTTTTTGTCACAGATAAGGGGCAATGTTTGGAAACTTCTCTGGTTTCTTCTATAGTTTGACTTTATTTCTCCATTTCTTCTTTTCATTGTATGCTGTTTCTTAGAAACAGAGTCCTAAAATCTCAGAGCCGGAAGAAACTAGTCAGCAGGTCCATGGTTCTCCAAACACAGCCTCTGGGGCAGCAGTGTCTGCCTGGTAAGGGAACTCATTAGATTGTGTCCGACTCTGCTCCTGCTCTTCCGCCCCCCTCCACCCTGTGAAGGTGAGGATCTGGAGGTGGGTTCAGCCATCCACATTAGCTTAGTTAGGGTTTCTTTCTTTTTTCTTTCTTTCTTTTTTTTGTGTGTGGGGGTTTGGTTTGGTTTTGGTTTTTTGAGACAAGGTTTCAAAACTGGCCTTGAACTCGCAGAGATCTGCCTGCCTGCTGGGATTAAAGGCGTGCACCACCACTTCCTGGCTTAGTTACGGCTTCTATTGCTGTGGTGAAACACCGTGACCAAAAAGCAGGTTGGGGAGGAGAGAGTTCATTTGGCTTGCACTTTGCACTGCTGCTCATACTGAAGGAAGTCAGGACAGGAACTCAAACAGGGAAGGAGCCCAGAGGCAGGGGCTGATGCAGAGGACACGGAGGGGAGCTGCTTACTGACTTGCTGCCAATGGCTTGCTCAGCCCACCTTCCTATAGAACCCAGGACCACCACCCTAGAGATGGTACCACCCACCATGGGCTGGGCCTTCCCTGAATGATCACTAATTTAGAAAATGCCTCACAGCTGGATCTCGAGAAGGCGTTTCCTCAGCTGAGGCTCCTCCCTCTGATGACTCTGGCTTGTGCCAAGTTGACACACTAAACCACCCAGTATACACATTTGAGCAGACCTCCAGGTATTCATCAAAGAACCAATGATCTAAACTGGCTTTCAAATTTCAAACAGGTCATGTAGACAGAGGTCCGTGATCCGTGTCACATATATGAACAGCTACAGAGCCCCCATAGGAAGTCAGTTCCCAGGTTCCTGTCTGCTGCCCCTATACTTCATCTGCTTGCTTCTGTTGTCTCCAACACGGGGGAGTTCTGCTGTCAGCTTTCCACCCAGTGTCTGAGGGTGCCCATGAGCTGGTGGCCCTCACCACAGGGGTCAACACAGGTGTCCTTGCTGACAGGTGTCCTTGCCGCTTCAAAAGCTGCCATCTCTGAGGACACAGGATGGCTAAAACTCACAACCCAGCGCACTCACCAACCCACTGCCCTTCCTTCCTTAGAAAAGAACTTCATGACTGAACAACCTCAGTGTCTTTCTAGCAACAAATGGAGAAACAGTATAATCAGGGAGTTCCAGGGCGTCTCCAGTTGGTTAGAGAGAGTAAGATTTTCCTTATTCAGGTCCTGTGTAAACATAAAGGGGAAAATCATAACAAGGCAGAGAAGCAGGCAACTTGATCCTTAATACTGGCATTCCTGGGAGGGTTTTGAAAACAATAAAGGAATATTTACTATGTATCAACTCTGGGCATGAGTAATTGGATGTTTACTGAGTAACTGCAATTTGTCAGCTGCCGGGTCAGTTCTTGCCTTTTCCCTCTAGGTTCCGTGGCCAGTGAGTCACAAAGGTCAGGCTCAGACACATTTCCCATCCGTGTGTTATCAAGGTCTGCTTCTCTCTGCCCCTCTCTCCCAGCGGCCCTACAGATCGGCCCTGCCATGGGTTAGCTCGCTCTGGCAGAGTGTAGACAGTCACTGAAGGCAGGGGGCCTGACTTGTCAGTAAAAAGGCCAAGTCGTGAACGGAAAAGGACATTGAGGGTAGGACTTACACTCCGGAGGATTGGAGACAATTTAAAACTGTGGATAGGACATGAATCCAGATCTCACAGGTCTGAGGAGGCCTCTGAATGACCTAGAGCTTTGCTACAGAATGCATGGATCCTTGAGAGGCTGGAACTGCAGGAAGCCAGGGAGACAGTCAAGGGGGTATAACACCACGGTCCCAACTGTACCAGACCCAAGCCCAATGTATCTGCCTGAGGGACTCAGGAAAGCCAGGGAGGCTGGCAGAGAAGAGGGACAGCTGGTCCTCATCAGGTAGCTGGAGGAGAGATTGTCAGAAAGGGGTCATTCCTGGAGTAAGGGTGTTAAATGTCACCCGGGGATAGAAGCTGGCCAGAAACAATAATCCTAGTTACAGTGTTTACTGAACTCAGGCCCTACTTGGCATAAAATTTGCTACTTTACCCCTTGTCATGACTTTTTCTGTCTCTTGGTGCCACCTGAAGTCCTTTCATAACCTTGTTTCACTTATTCCTGTTTTGTTTAGTCCACTTTACCACCCTCGTAAGAACAAACACGGAAACTATGTAACAGGCGTCACTTTGTGACTTGGCAGGGGCGGGTGGCCAACAGGAACTGAACTAGGCTTAGAGCTCAGAACTTCCCAGCCAAAAGCTATTACTCTTCAAAGTGTCTTGGTGGGTGCTCCAATAGGCTAGATAGGATATCGGAAACACTGTAAGGCAGACTGTCAGGGAGCCACTCTACCTCAAGGTAGCGCAGGAGAAAGGGAAGGAAGAAGCAGTGGGCCGACTGCTCTCAGAACGGACTATGGAGAATGCGCTGCCTTTCCCAGTGAGGCATTATGGGACCTGCGCTTAGAACCATGTTGCCGTGTGTTATCAAGATATTCCCGGGGAGTGTTAGGTGTACAGGTGAGTGGGCAAGAATGTGTCCCGAGGTTGCAAATGACTGCCAGAGTTTTCCTAAGCTCCACGCAGCTGACGGTGACTTCTAACTTCTTCATTCAGCAGGAATCTGTAGAGCACCAGCCGCACTAACCTATAGATGCTATAAAGTGAGCTCACTGACCAAAGGGTGTGAGTACCTCAGCACACAATAACCTTTGGGTCCTTTGGGTTCCGGCACTAGCAGCAGTTCTTGACCTTTGGCCCTTGAACAAGTTGGTCAGTAAAGCCCCTGTTGAGCAGGTTTCACCCGGAGGAAAACAGCCCCGTCGGAAAACACAGATGCTTACAGTACGATTCTTAACAGTAGCAGAATCACCGTTATGAAGTAGCAATGAGAATAATTTTATGGTGGTGGGGTCACCACACCGTAAAGAATTGCATTAAAAGGTCACTGCATTAGGAAGGTTGAGAACCACTATCAGGGGAGGAGACCCTTCCACCCCGCATAGGTGGATTTGCTCTCTAGCCCAGGTCCTCTTAAAATCACCTTGAGATTGCAGTTTCCCTGCCTTTGCTGCTGAAACCCTCCACCTTAGGGCTCCTTCTGGGAGATGCCTTGTAATGTTTTTCATAGATTAAATGATCCAAGCCATAGGTGAATATTGGAAGCAGGGGGGAATGGGTTCGCAATCTCAGAAAGCTGAGGACTTTTCAAAAAGCACGCTCTCTCCTCGTCCTAGGTAATGATGTGAAATGCTTTAAGGTTTGGCTTAGCTGTTAGGCTCAGCTTGGCTTTGGTTTGGATTGTTCATGTCTCTCAGGAAGATGGTCTATTCTGGCCCCAGCCTCATGTGGGATTCCCCTCTGTATGTTATGAATATGTTTTTATTACCATTGGTTAATAAAGAAGCTGCTTTGGCCTTTAGCAGGGCAGAATATAGCCAGACTGGAAGAGATATATATAGGGAGAGTACTCAGAGTCAGAGAGATGCCATGCAGCTGCCAAAGGAGAAGGACGCCAGAACCTTACCAACCTTACCTAGGTGGGCCACAGCCTTGTGGTGATACACAGAAAAATAGAAATGGGTTCATTTAAGATGTAAGAGGTAGCTAGGAATATTGACCAACACCTAGGCTATTGACCAAGCAGTGTTGTAATTAATATGGTTTCTGTGTGATTATTCTGGTCTGGGCATCCAGGAACGAAAAAGCAGGCTCTGTCTACACCAACACCCCCTCCTTAGGGCATGGAGGTTTCTCATTAAACTCCAGAACGAGCAGTAGTTCTTTAGCTCTGCCTGCCATGAACTGCTTTTGTAACATTCCGTCTGAGTTTGTCCATCATGGCACAGGAATATGAATGTTCACCTAGCTCAGGTCAGGATCAGACTGCCACCACTGGCGTCACGGTCACTTCTGCTTCACTTACCCGGAGGGATGCTGGCCATGCACGAGGCTGCCAGCCATTTTATGTGAAGTACCTCACATAGTCCTCACATCTCTTCCAGGAGACAGATGTCAGCAGTACTCTTAATTTATATATGAAAAAATTACTTGAGAAATGTATAGTTTCTCTAAAGCCATACATTTAGGTGGACATTTGGATCTGGATAGTATTCAGACCCCAGGCCTGCACTTTTCAGCCTCTGTCATTACTGTCTAGGAAACAGGTCCATTCTGATTCTCAGGGGCCATTGAACTTTCTCTTTTTTCCTCACATGTACTGCCTTCCATGCAGATGACGGGATTCCCCTCTAGTTAACACTTCCCTGAATATAGATAAGTATGGAGGCATCTCTTCCAGGCATTGGCTCTAACACTTTCTAGGAAAATTGCCTTTTGTATGTCTACAGATGCCCAGAGGACTGCATCCAACATGGCTGATACCTGGCTCTTTGAGGATCAGATAACAAGTGGGGGTCAAGACTGCTCCCGAGAGTGGCTTCTGGAATGAGTTCTATTTGTGCAGCTTCCCAGGGCATGGGGGAGGAAATCCTTGTTGCATGGGAAATTCTACTGGCTGCCGTGGTATCTTGGGAATGTACTCAGAGGACCAGGGGATGTTTTTCCAACTTCCTCTCCTCCCAACCCCTAGTGTGGTACTTTGGACACCTTGCCACTATTCCCAGGCACAAAAGGAAAATTTGCAGTCAGTATTCTTGGTGAGATTTTTATTATGCAAAGCTCTGTCTTCAGTATTAGTACGTTCCTATTCTACACTATTATTTGATGCTATCTGCTCTGCCCTCTTCAGTCCTGCCGGGGGGGCTATTATAATTGAGGAAACTGGCATCCAGAGAGGTGAAGAAACACCCCAGGATGGGACAGATGGGAATAATGAAACCAGGCTCTAGATACAGGGTCCAGATTCTTTCCATGTTACATAGACTATGGCACCCTGGGTGGGTCTACTCTTGCTTTTGTTTGTTTGTTTTGTTTTGTTTTTGTACTGAGCTGGGCATTGTGCATGCTTCTGTAACCCTCGTGCCCAGCCCAGGCCATACTCTTTGGTCTCTTTGTACACGTGCCCTGCCACAGTAATCACAACAAGGAACCCAGCCTCTTGGGCCATTTCAAGGCCACATCAAACGAAAGTGAAGAAACAGAGTTTCAACTCACCAGGCATGTACTCAGCTCTGACTGCCTGCTGGCACATAATACTGAAGGCAATGGTGACCTGGGTCCAGGTGACTCTAGGGATACTGCAGATCATTGAACTGCCAGTATGAACTTAGCCACCCAAAGCCAAGGGTCTGGGTTCCAAATGTCAATACTTAGAGAAGTGAAGGGGAAAATAATTCTAGCATGGAGCCATGTTTAGAGGAAGAGGTTTGATTGTAGCTGTGAAAGACATTGAAAGGCAGATGGGAGGATGGAGATGCAATCCCAAGTAGTCAGCCCATGAGAACAGTCTGACCGCAGGCCTGATGTGGGAATTCTGTGTGTGCCAGGTGAGTCTGTCTGTCTTTGGGCTCTTTTCCATGTAGCCATGGGAATGTGTCTCAGTATCTATTAGAAAATACTGTAGACAGGCAGCTGATAAATAACAGATGTATTTCTCACAGTTCTTGAGGTTGGGAACCCAGACCATCTGATGAGACTCCTTTCTGGCTCCTCCTCACTGCCTCCTTGAGTCGTAGAGGAATGAAGGTCTCTTTGGTGCCTCTTTTTATAGGAACACTCATCCTGTTTATGGAGACACCACTTCTAGCACCCAATGACCTCCCGAAGTCCCCACCTTGAAATAAAATCATCTTAGGGGTTAGGATTTCCGCGTATGAATCTAAGGTTGTGGGGGTGGAGGTGGTGGCATAATACATTCAGGGCACAGAACCAGTCTTTCTAGTTTCTCCATTGCTGTGATAAAAAACACAATGGCCAAAAGCAGCTTGGGGAGGAAAGGGTTTATTTCAGTTTAGAGCTTAGAGTCCATCGATGGAAAAAAGGAAGACAAGGCAGAAACCGAGAGGTGGGAACTGAAGCAGAGTCTATGGAGAAGCGCCCCTTACTAGATTGTTCCCTGGGTTTACTCATCTGTCTTTTATCTTATCCTTATCTTTTATCTCTCATCCAGGACCACCTGCCCCGTTGTGCCAACAGGCTGGGCCCTCTCACATCAAGCATTAATCAAGAAAATGCCCTCCAGACTTGTCTATGGGCCACCTGGCCGAGGCGTTTTCTCCATTGAGGGTCCTCTTCCCTGACAGCTCTAGCTTGTGTCGAGCTGATTTAAAAAGTAACGATAATAAAAGTAACCAAGAATAGTTTTCACGCCATAAGGAAGGCATCAGCATATTTGCTCCAGGCAATGGACAACTTGGAGAAGAATCTTGCAGGGCTGCCCCAGATGGACTGGGTAAGGCCACGGATGGCTCGGGAGGATGCTGTGACAATCTAGGTAACACGGTCTGATCTAGTGTACTCGCAGATGGGATGGAGAGGAAGTGTGGGGTACTGGAGACTTTAAGGAAGGACAAGGGACAAGTTGTGGGTCGGAAGGAGATGGTAAGAATGTCCTCCGACAACAGTGTAATTATCCCCTCCCCCACTCCGCACTTACACACAGCTGCCCACACACTGGGAGGGAGCCTGGTACAGAGGGTCCAATGCCTCACTCTCTGCAAACCTTTGCTCAGACTCAGGGTGCCTGCATCTTCCCCTTGCATCCATTTCGATTATTTTTTTCATCTAATGACTGTCATAGTCATAACTATAATAATTATAGTAGCAGTAATACGATTCTGAATGGCTTGAGGATCTTTCTTCTGAGGATACTAATGTGATCAGGGTGGGGTGAGAGGAGGTCCTGGTAGAAACAGGGTCAGATCCAGCTGGCTACAAAGCAACTGTTGGTCATTCAGAAAGGACCTCGCAGAGAGGGGTCTGTTTCTGGCCTTGGGGCATGAAATTGCTCCCACATAAGAACATCTGAACCTCTCAAAAAGAGCAAGGCAGGCTTCAGTCACCTGATATGCCTGTTGGGTTCATGTTGGCCAGTGCTGGAAGACAGGTGATTTGCAAGGTCAGCCTTTCCTCCCGCCTCTGGGAAACCTTTCTGGGTTTCCAGAGAACACTCAACCTCCATTTCTGCCTCAGGCTCTCTTGTTGTTGGCCTTTAGTAAAACACACATTCTATCACAGCATTTTATGGACTACAGAGCCTGCTTGAATTCATCCTCTCATTTAATCTGCCTAACTACAGAAGCTGGAGTTATTACCACCATTCTCTCCCTATAAGTATGCATGGAGCAGGTAGTGTTAAACACAGGAAATAAAGTCTGCCTGGACCAGGTGCTGGGCACCAAACGATACTCTAGGGTCAAGCTCCTAACCCCGCCAGCTGTATTCAGATTTAGGCATTCTTTCTCAAACTGTGCCTTCCACACCACCACTGTCCTGTCTGTCTGTCTGCTGTCTATCACCTATCTATCTAGCCACTACGTTTTTTTGTGTGTTCTTTTCACAAGGGTTGGGATGGAACCTAGGACCCCTGCAGGTTTGGCAAGCCCAGCACCTCTGACCTACACCCTCCTAGGACCTCCGCAAACTGCCCAATCTGAACACTTAACATACGAATGTTTCAGGTATTTCTTTTTCTTCCCAAACATGTGGGGGAACATCTATTAAAAGCTAGACTGTATAACGTCAATTCATTATTATTAAAGATTGTCTGGTCAATAAATACATATAAGTTGCAAAGTCCTAACTTTTTCCTACCCTTTGCTGACGAGCCCTCACAATATTGGTCTCTACCCTTATTTTTAAAGGTCTTGCAAACAGCATTCCTGTAAGATTTAGTAGCTATTTAAGTTACTTTGCAGTTTTTAAATAACATCCAGTACTTGAGAACATTGATGTGCTCGTGAAAACAACTGAAGCGGCATAGTAAATAGTTACAGTCATCACCTCCATGCCAGTGCCATGATGACCGGTCCTCACTGTCTGCAGATGCTTTAGACAGGTGTAGGAAAGAGGCAAGGCCTAAATTCCTACAGCTGACTACGTCACCGTTGGGGGGGGGCAGAAGTGCTCTCCATTGACTGTACACATGCTGCCCCCTTGTGGTAGAAGTTGATATTTTCTGGTCTTTTCCAGAAGGAAACACTTCCACTTGTATAATCCTAAATGAGCACCAGGTGCTGGGGACACAAGTGAAGGAAAAGCAAAACTGTCCTTTTTGTTGCTTATGCTCTGAGGTGGGGGGAGGTGTGGAAATTAAACAATAATTTGACAATAACTCAAAACACAGGGTAACTTCAGGTAGCATAAGATGCTATAAAAATAAATAAAATGAAGAAACCAAGTGAATCGGAATGAGATCTACTTCGGCGGGTGATCAGAAAAGGCCTACAGGAGGGACTTTTTACCCAGCACTGAGTGATGAGCAGCAGGGGAGCCTGAGGTTGGGAGTCCCTAACCCAACACTGAGTAAAAAGAAGGGGCCTCGGGTGCTGTAACAGCAGAGATCCAAACGAGAATCTAGAGGTGGCGTAGGTAAGGGCTGGGTCAGGCTGAGCCTTCTAGACCATTACGCGAACAAGGGGAAACCATGGAAGAATATAAGAAAAAAGGATGACCCACTTGGAAATGTCCTCCTAGGCTGTGAATCTTTGGGGGTAAACTCAAAAAGCTGGTGCAAAGAACCATGCTGGTGGAGCCTGAGACACTAGAGGGAGACTCACACTGTGGCCACGTGTTAGGATCAGCGGAGGAATGGTGTCTGAGCAACCCTAGGAAACCAGAGGAGCTCTGGGCGGACCCAGACCTAGGTATACGCCCAATATTTCTTAGAGACTTTAGGGCAGCACTAGAGTTGGGAAACCCTGGTCCAGCTGAGCATGGTTGATGAGAACCTGCCAGGCTCAGGGCTCCAGTCATCTGGGGGCTCTGAGACAGTGGATTTACGCCGTGACCATCGTTCTTGTAGCTGTGAAGGGAGGAGAAAAAAGAACGTAGGCTGCAGAGCCGTGGGTAGTGAGAGAGAGCTGGGTAAGTCTGGGCTGGGTTTGAGAAGAGGCACGTACGATTGTGTGATTGTATTGATTGTAATGAAGGAAATGCGGGGGCACAGAAGAGGAGTGGGTGAGACTTCCAGTCGGGGTGGAAGGCCTGCAAAGGTCGGTTGGTGGTTTGAGATTCTGGGATGCTCACTCTGATCACCATTTGTGGACCCTCCCTGTGCCACTCATACATTACGGTGTCTCTTAGATACTGCTTCTCTCCCAGAAGCTTCCAGTTAAAGCAACTGAACCACAATAGAGGTCAAGTGTGAGACTCCAAGTTCTTGGTAGCTGGCTTTCCAGGCGCACACTTCACAGGCATTAGGTTCCCATGGAGGAGTTTTTAGTGGCTACAGATGACAGCAAACCAAGTCGCTGGTCCTAAGCAAAGGCAGAGTTTATAGGCTGAAAGGACAAGAAATTGGAGAGACTAGAGGACGTGATGATCATATGTGTGTGTTGTCTACACACCAATCATACAGCAGGGGAATGCAAGGTTCTGTCTAGAGACCAATCACATGGCAGGAGGAAGCAAGGCTCTGTCTAGAGATCAATCACATGGCAGGAGGAAGCAAGGCTCTGTCTAGAGACCAATCACATGGCAGGAGGAAGCAAGGCTCTGTCTAGAGATCAATCACACGGCAGGGGGAAGCAAGGCTCTGTCTAGAGATCAATCACAAGGCAGGGAAATGCAAGGCTCTGTCTACAGACCAATCATACGGCAGGAGGAGGAAGCAAGGCGCCTCAGCTCTAAGCTGCACTTGACCAATGGGAACTCAATATGGAAACAGGCTCTTCATAGGAAGAAAAGGGCTAAGTCAGCAGAGAGCAATGACAAACTAGAAGAAAACAGGAAGTTACTCTTGCAGTATGCATTTATTTATAAACACACACACACACACACACACACACGTGTATATGACCAAATCAAGAATGTGGAACTTCTCTTCCTTGTCAGTGTAAACTTCTAGGGTTTTTTGTTTTGTTTTGTTTCGGTTTTTTATTGTTTTTCGAGACAGGGTTTCTCTGTGTAGCTTTGGAGCCTGTCCTGGAACTTACTTTGTAGACCAGACTGTCCTCAAACCTATAGAGATCCACCCACTTCTGCTGCCTCTCGAGTGCTGGGATTAAAGACATGTGCCACCACCACCCAGCTCTCTTCTCTTCTCTCTCTCTCTCTCTCTCTCTCTCTCTCTCTCTCTCTCTCAAGAAAGGGTTTCTCTTTGTAGCCCTGGCTGTCCTGAAACTCACTATATAGACTGCACTGGTCTCAGACTCCCAGAAGTCTGCCTGCAGCTGCTCCCCAAGTGCTGGGGATTAAAGGTGGGTACCACCCCACCCTGCAGTCAGTTTCTATTTCAGTAGGCTGAACTTCACCATTGCGAGGAGTGCTGAGGTGACGGCCTCTTGGTGGAAGGATGGGAAATGACACTCGCTGTTCTTCAGTAGCAGGGGAATGCTGAAGAATGACTGACTTGCCTGCTGCATACAGGCTCCATCCCCAAATAGAGCATTCCTGATGAGGATGCTGGGATCCAAACTGGGGTCCTTTGTAAGAGCAGCAAGCGCTCTTGACGGCTGAGTCATCTCTTCAGCCCCCTCATGTAGGAAGTTTTTATGTGAACTGCTGTCTTTTTCTTGATCCTATCCAGTGTGAATCTTAGTTGCTAGAGCTAAACGATGACGACACAGAGTAAACACAGTTTGAGAGCCTCAGAGCTGGACTGGTAGCAGTGGGGTCCTACACAGAGCTAATGAGGAAGAGGACGTGAGACTCAGCTCAGAATCAGGAGTGAGCAGCTTTGGGATGTCATGATGTTATGGGTGTGCACTTGTGAGATTTAGGTTAATGCAAGAACCCTGAGGTAGGGCATGCCACACAGTACAAGCTCAAGCTCCCGTTAGTGGTGAGTTCCTTATTGCTGGGATCCCCTGAAAATGCCGTTGACCTTGGGGAAACGAGAGAGAACACTTGAGTGCTCCCGTCGGTGTTTGCGAACCCACAGCTGTGGTACAAATCAAGTGAGAGACTTCTGTGTGGACCAGGGAGTGGCTCAAGCAAGCAGCCATTCTTTAGACTAACTATAAATGTAAGAGGATGGGGGAGGAAAGGCGGGAAAACAGAAAGAAGTATGGGATAAAAGGGTTTATAAAACAGCCAGGTGGTGGTGGCACATGCCCTTAATCCCAGCACTCAGGAGGCAGAGGCCAGCCTGGCCTACAGAGTGAGTTCCAGAACAACCACAGAGGACTACGCAGAGAAACTCTGTCTTGAAAAAGAAATAAAATAAAACTTTAAAAAACAAAAGAGGATGTTGTCTGTAGTTGTCTAGGCTTGGAGCCTGTGAGATTTTCCTATTCTATGTCATTGGTGTCGTTCTTGCTTGGGCAGCCATGTTGGTGAGACTTCATGGGGGGTAGATTTCCTGACATTTCTAGGAGACACAATCTCATAGCGAATGTCCTCTTCCTCTGGCTCTGATAAACTTTCTTCTTCAATGCTTCCTGAACCTTAGATGCAAAAAATGCTCATAGTGGGAGAAATAGACTTCCCCTGGAAAAAGTTTCCCAATTGGAAATCCAGTACTGAGTGGTCAGCTCTGAAATCAAATATATGTAAGTAACCTTATACAGACTAAGCAGTCTGTGTGTGTATATGTGTGTATGGAGGTTATATTTTATGCATATTAAAGGATATATTGTTTATTTATTATATGTACATTTAGAAATAAAAATATATTGTTTATATATTTTTAGGATTATATGTATGTATGTGTTTATCTATCTATATCAATAGATCAACAACTAAGGAAAGGAGGCTATGAGTTTGAGAGAGAGCAAGGGTGTGGACATTTGAGAGAGAGCAAGGGTGTGGACATGGGAGAGATGTGGGGGAGCAAAGGGAAGGGACAAAATATAATTATATTTGAATTTCAAATCTTTAAAAAGAGGCGAGAGGAAGGAAAGCAAGCAGGCGGGACACAGGAAATGAAAAGCTGTTGTTGCAGGCCTTGCAGATGCAGAAGTGTGTGACTTAAAGTGGAGAAGGAAGCATGAGCCACTTCATGTCCCTTCCTCATATTGGTTTGAGGTCATGTCTCCAACGAACCACTTCAGACAAGAAGCAAAGAGAACCAGCGGCGACGGCGTTCATCTGCTATCACACAGCTCAGGGCTTAAAGGCTCCAAAGAATTCATCTTGGGATGCAACCCAGCGAGAGCCCCAGACACAGACTAGAAATCACTAGCAGGTGAATAAAGGTAGCAGCTAGGAGTTACAGAGTTCGCGGAAGACAGAGCAGGAGGCATGGGGTGTGGTTACTACGTAGCTCCATCACCGCGAGACAGCTTTGGAGGTTTGCCGAGGGGAAATAGGCTCCAGGTGCTTAGAACGGGCCACAGAGAGACTCAACGGGTAAAGGGACTTGCAGGTCTTGATGGCCGGAGTTCTATTCCTGAGTCCCACACGGTGGGAGGGGAGAACAGAACAAAACTTTCACAAGTTCTCCACATGCATGTCTTAGCAAGCATGTACATACACACAAAATGCAAAACATGCAATTTTTTTAAATAAAGAAAAGGAAATTAGGAAGAATGACAAGAATTTTTTTAAAAACAGTGCCTTCTTAAAAATAATTTTTTAAACCGTTGTTCTTGCCAATTTGTCACCTTCAGGAAAAGAAGTCCCATAGGGCAGAGCCATAGCAGCCACACTGAGGGACACTAGCGTCTGGCTGCATGTCCTCTGTAGTCTCCTTGTTCTCTCAGAAGACGAGTCATGACTGCCCTTCCCAACTCTTCCTTCTCCACTAATGCCAACCGTGTGCATTCCATGGTTCCAACCGCAGAAAGGATCCAATCAGCAACGTTTGCTCCCAAATCAAGATTGCCAAGAATTGCTACTAGGTAGGGCCACCTGGAAAAATTGCCTGGATTCCACCGGTTGGTCGTGTGGTCACTGGTGGGACCCAGGTGTTGAACTCAATAAGGGGCCCCAAGGTGATTCTCAGGTGCACTGAGGCCTGAAAACATCTCTGGTTCCCCAGGGAGAACTCGGGTGTCGTTGGACCTTTTCACTGGGACCATCGGCTCCCTGATAATGACAGGGAAATTTATTATTAATTATGAAAGCTTGGCTGATAGCTTAGGCTTATTCCTAACTGGTTCTTATAACTTAAATTAACTGTTTCTATTATTTGACTTTTTATTTTATTTTATTTTAATGTGGCTCAGTTCCCCTTACTCTCCACTCCTCATCCTGTGTCCTCTCTATCTGATGACTCTGCCCTTCTTCCCAGGGTCCTCTGGAAATCCTGCCTACCTATTGGCTGCTCATCTTTGTATTAGACCAATCAGAGTGACACATCTTCAAAGTATACAAAAAGAATATTCCACAGCACTCAGGTTTATAGTTCACATATGCCAAAGTTTAGGAATTTTCCAAGGTATGTGGTAGGGTATGTAGAAAGAGACATTTTGCTTTAAAAAACGAAGACTTTTACTAAAGTAAAAGTAGCATAGTCATGCACACCTTTAATCCCAGCACTCCGTGAGTTCAAGGCCAGCCTGGTCTATTTAGTGAGTTCCAGGACATCCAAGGCTACACAAAGAGACCCTGTTTCAAAAAGAAAAGAAGTCCAGGAGAAAATAAAATAAAAGACTTCTTTATTCTTAGTTGGCACATGCTAATTATAGATAATTACGGGGTGCAGTGTGGCTTTTCAATACATGCAGACAATCTGTAAGGATCAGCAGGACAGCACGTATGGGTCACCTCAGTTATTCCTTTGTGTTGGGAATCTTAAAAACTTTTATCAGCTGTGTCAAAATATTCGGCTAAGGGCTATCCACACGGTTTCTCATTGTGCTGCAGACGTTCTTTCTACCACAGCACACTCCAGCTTCATCGGATATCCATTGCACACCCTCTGCCATCCTCCCTTCTGCGGACATCTGAGGCCCTGCTAACACTGTCGCACTCATTCCTCAAAATCAACTTAACGTCCACATATAAATCAGAATATGGACTGCGGAAGAGAACTGACCCTATAGGTGTTTGTGTGTGTGTGTGTGTCTGTGTGTCTGTGTGTCTGTGTGTGTCTCTGTGTGTGTCTGTGTCTATGTGTGCGTGTCTGTGTGTATGTGTGTGAGTCTGTGTTTCTATGTCTGTGTGTCTGTGTGTGTGTCTGTGTGTGTCTGTGTGTATTTATATGTGTGTGTCTGTGTGTCTATGTGTGTGTCTGTGTGTGTGTCTGTGTGTGTGTCTGTGTGTGTG
>LOJH01012397.1:0-15533 GCA_001685095.1 Ellobius talpinus
CAAGAGAATAAAAATCACTGTTTCCCAAGAATAGTGTTTTATATTTTGGTTGAAAGAGTCTTACTATGTAGCCTAGGCTATACTCACACTTGGGAACTAAATATCTTCCTGTCTCAGCTGAATAGCCTTGGGTGCTCATTACAACACAAACTTATTTCTGGCAGATTTTTCAAGAGGTGGTTGCTAGGTAACTGTAGAATCCTTAATAAAGACTGTGGCATCTTGATGTTCTTTTCCTACTGGTACTCTTGGAAACAGGTGGCTCCGTCTTTGAGGGGAAGTGTGCTTAGGTTTGTAAGAACTCAGGCTGTACTCTGGCCACTTTCCGGAATTCTTTAGTGTGGGTCTTAGGGCACTGCATCTCACACCAGCTGATGGGAACCATCTGGACACCTACAAGGAAAAAGATAAAAACTGGTGTTGGAGGTGTGACTCCAGAGATTCTGCTGAGGCTCTTTTCTTTTCAGCTAGACACAAGGACATGGCTCAGCTGTGGAATGCTTACTTAGCATATGAAAGACCATGGGTTTCAGCCCTAGTATTAAGGGAAAAAGAAGCCTCATTTATTCCATGATATAAGGGGGCACTTACCTATTCTGACATATAATCACTATAATCTTACTAAACCAAGCTATGTGTTGTTCAACAACGGGTACATGCTCTGAGAAATAAGACCTAAACACCGGGCAAACATCAGTGTGTACTCACACATAGTAAGTCAAGCTACACCACTAGGTGACATCTTGTGATTTCTTGAGGGTGGGGGTGGTGATGGGGTGAGGCTAGGGACTGGGGACTGGACCCAGGGCTGCATGAATACTAAGGAAATGCTCTCCTACTGAGCTAATCTTTAGCACTGGGTGTTACAATTCTATGGGACCTATCATGGTATGTGATAACTATAATTGATTAAATAGTTTTCTCTATCAAATGGAAGTATGTGTATCCCTAATGCTTCCTAGGTAACCATGGTTCCCAGGGAAACAGACTTGGGAGCAAGAACAACTTACCTGATTCACTGTGGGCTACCACTACCCCTAACTCATTTTCAGCAGTGGTCAGCAGGTAATTGGACTGTGCATCACCTAGGGAGATCTAGTCATACAGTGCCAGTGAAGGAAAATGAGAGGCTTTACATGCTGTTGCCTTCTGCCACTTCCCCTCCCTTCCCTCTTTTAATACCTTTTAAAAATAAATAAATAAAATACTTGAACTCCTGATCCTCCTGCCTTCATCTCCCAAGTACTAGGATTACATTAAGTGCCATTGAGCCTGGTTTCATTTCTTCTTTTGACAAAAACCCAGAAATGTGTTATAATAAAGGATACAACTTTGGCCAAAACTATGTCACCTGGGCGGAAACTCTTGTAAATTTCAACCTGCAAAAAAACCAAACAGGAATAAGTGAATTATGTCTAATAAAATACTACCACCAAGTAGAGCCAGGCCCATTTCTAATCCCAGGGAGGAGGTGTCATCATTATGTCAATTCAAATGTTTATTGTTTCAGTATCATCATATAAATAAAGAATTTGAATTTAGTAACTTGATTAGGAATCTGACTCATACAAAGGTAGTATAGTATATGGTCTGTGAAGACTGAGAGCAATGAACAAACACCCAGCTTCAAAGGCAGTCTGGGCAAGATCCTATCTCACAATAATAAAGTTTGTATGTGTGGAGCACATATACTTATGCATGAGGGTGTGTATTTGTGTTGAGGTGAGGTCAGAGGTTCAGAGGTCATACCTGGTGTCTTCCTACCTTATTCTATTTTTCAACATGGTCTCTCTCTCTCTCTTTCTACAGCACTGGCTTTCCTAACTTTCTATGTAGACCAAGCTAATCTTGAACTATAGAGAACTGCCTGCCTTTGCCACTCAAGGGCTGGGATTAATGGTGTGCACCACTAAGCCCGGTTCCAATTTATTTTTTCAGACAGGGTCTCTTACTGAATGAATCTCAACTCTAGGGAGCCTCCTGTTACATATCCTCCACCCTAGTGCTTGGGTTATACACTCACTTTCTACATGGTGGCCAGGGATCTAAACATAGGTCCTTATGCTTGTCCAGCAGGCACTTGACCATCTCCCTAGCCTAATAGTACCTTTTAATCATTTACTATTTTTTTTGGAGGGGGTCTTCCTATGTAGCTCTAGTTAACCTGTTCTGTAGATCAGGCCAGCCTTAAATACACAGGGGTACCTCTGCCTCCTCAACAGTAAAATTTTAAAGACATGTTCCGTCATGGTTGGCTAATAATTTTAGTGATAACAGCTTAACCATTTTGGTCAACTGAATGAGAAAATCTTGTACGGGAAGAAGGGACAATGATTTGAATTTCATGTTATAGCAAGAAATGCTGTTAAGTCCTTACACTCTACATTCCTATGGATTTCTGAAATTCCCTGGGATAATAATTCCTTTCTTGTTTGTTTGTTAGACAAGGTCTCACTTTATAGTCCCAGCCTAGCTGGAACTAATTATGTAGTCTAGGTTGACCTCAAACTCAAGAGGTCTGCCTGTCTCTGCCTCCTGAGTGCTGGAGTTAAAAGTGAGCATACACTACCACTCCTGGCTATTATCCACCCACCCATCCATAATTTAGATTTATTCATCATAAATGTATGTATGTGTACCACATGCATGGAGGTGCCAGTGGAGGCCATAACAGGTATCAGATCCCCTAAAGCTGGAATTACAGGGGTTCATGAGTGTGTGAGGGCTGGGGACAGAACTTGGTTCCTCTGGACAAACAGCAAGTGCTCTTAAATGTCCAAGTCGTTTATCCAGTCTTGAGGATAATATTTTTCAAAGCAAAATTCTTTTTTTTTTTAAATTTTTTTGAGACAGTGTTTCTCTATATAATAGCCCTGGCTGTCCTGGAACTCACTTTGTAGACCAGGCTGGCCTTGAACTCACAGAGCTATGCCTGCCTCTACCTCCCAAGTGTTGGGATTAAAGGGATGAGCCACCACTGCCTAGCTAAAGCAAATTCTTAGAGTCACAAGAAAACAATAACAAAATCAGAAAAAAACCCACAAAAACAAACACCCAAACCACCAATCTTCAACCTTGTCTTTTTCAGTTGCTCGGATATCTTCCTTGCTATGTAAAAAGAAAAAAAAAAGAAGAAAAGAAAAAGAAAGAAAAATTAGTTATCTTGGGAAAGAATTTCACATTGTGTCCTAGGAAATAATAAAAAAGAATAGGTCATGCATAATAAAACACCTTTTCTTGGAAAATACAGAACAATAGTATTGATAACTTTTGACAATGGAAAAGCATATCAGAAATTCAAGGTCATTTATGGCTACATATGGAACTTAAGGACAGACTGACTACAGGATGTTTGTCTAAAATAAATAAATAAACAAATAAATTCACCTATCCTATAATAATTGTATAATCGTTTCTTTTCAATGAAGCCCACACAACAATCTACCATTGTACCCACAAACTTTTTCTTTTTTAGCATGCCTGTTTGGTCCCCCAGAACTGGAGTACCAAGTGGGTAATTCGAAGAGCAAAAATTACTTTCTTTTTTTTGGTTTTTAGAGGCAAGGTTTCTCTGTGTAACAGCCCTGGAACTTGCTTTGTAGACCAGGTTGGCCTCAAACCCACAGAGATCTGCCTGCCTCTGCCTCCTGAGTGCTGGGAGGTTGGTAGCCTACAGCCTAGTCTCGGATCAGCACATACCTGGCCAACGGGTTTCCTCCAGATAAGGCGCCTGTGGAAAATGGACTCTCACTTGGCAAGGATTGACAGTCCATGAGACAGGGTTGGAATTTGCAAAATTTGTGCAGTTTGAGGCTCTATTTTCTCTCATTACACTGGTGATGCTTTGGGTGGCTTTCAGTTTTCCTTTGTCAGTCACATGCGCCATAGCTGCAATTTCCCCTGGAAATTCTTTCTCAAATATTTCCCCCTAAGCTTCAGTAGGAAGCTAATGTTTCTCAAATCTCTTAGCTGGAACTACTAACTACAACTCCTACTGCTGGGAATGTTTCTGACTCAATCGAGACGTATGAGAAAACAACACTCAGAACATTATCAATGTCTCACAGTTAGGGAAAGGAGAGGAGGGAATGCATGCGCAGAAAGGGAAAAAGTCTCAGGGATACACACAGTGCCAACTGTTGAGAGTAAGATCCTTGGACACCAAACACACAGAATCAATGGGGGAAAATGCAATGTAAACTACAGATGGACAGATCCATTTTTACCATATACAGGCTCTTCCATTGGTGGAAGAACTATGGTATAGTGAGACAGGAAGCGTGCCTTATCAAGTCTGCCATTTACAGATTGAGACATGGGACCCTCTTTTAGAAAAATGAACCGCATAAAAGCGTATCTTGCAGACTGAAAGCACTGTTTGGGTTTGAATATTATTGTCCTTAAAGCATTGTGCCCATGTCTATTATTTTAACTTTGTAACCTCAGCAGGATGTGTCTGGCTCAATAATTAGCTAAGCCTGCAAAAATGCTTATGTCTAGAATAAGGTTATGTAGAGGTTGGGAAGGTGTATTTGGGGAAGCATACAGGGGAACAATGAGGGCTTTCATAATGATCATGACGTATTCCTTAAAACATGTATTTATTTTTTTAACAGATTTATTTATTACACATACAGTGTTCTTCCTGCATCCCTACATACCAGAAGAGGGTACCAGATATCGTTATAGATGGCTGTGAGCCACCATGTGGGTGCTGGGAATTGAAGCCAGTACTCTTAACCTCTGAGCCATCTCTCCAACCCCCAAAACATGTATTTCTTAAAGTCAAATATAGGGCTGGGTGGTGATGGTGCACACCTTTAATCCCAGCACTTGGGAGGCAGAGGCAGTCAGATCTCTTGTGAGTTTGAGGCCAGTCTGGCCTACAAAAGTGAGTTCCAGGACAGCCAGGACTGTCACACAGAGAAACTCTGTCTCGAAAAACAAACAAACAAAACAAAAAGCTATTTGGGGCTGCTTGAGTATAATTTACCTGGTGGTCAGAATCTTTCTTGCCCAACACACCTTCCCCACCTCAGGACCTGAACCACAGCCGAGGCTGGATGCCCTGCTCTCAACAAGTACTCTTAACTGCTAAGCTATCTCTCCAGCCTCTCCACAAAATTTTTCTTACAACCTTTGGTTTCAATCAATATTAAAGAATAAGAATTACACTGTAGTGCATATCTTAATCCTAGCACATGGGAAGCAGAGGCAGATAAATTTCTGAGTTCAAAACCAGCCAGAACTAAATATTAAAATAAAAAATTGAAAATTAAAGTGAAGGCTGGGCAGTAGTGGTGCACACTTTTAATCCCAGCACTCAGGGAGTCAGAAGTAGGTGGATCTCTGTGAGTTCAAGGCCAGCCTGGTCTACAAAGTGAGTGCCAGGGCAGGCTCCAAAGCTACAGAGAAACCCTATCTTGGGGGTGGGGAAGTGGGTGGGCAAGATGGCTCGGGGGCTAAAGATGCCTGCCGTTTAAGCCTGCTGAGAGCTAAGATTCTGGAACCCACATCAAGGTGAAGAGAGTCGACTCCACAAAATTGTCCCGACCTTTACATGTGCGCTGTTGTGGTATGTGGGTTAGCACGTGGACACCAAACAAAATAATAAGAAAAAAGAACACGAAGGCACTTCCTAAGGAGCTTCTGCATTGTTTGGTTTGGCTTATCCTGACACTGCTAGTCCACAGCTTTCCTCAGTTCTTTTAGAGACAGGACCACATGCAGTCCAGGCTAGCCTTGGACTTGCTATATAGCCAACAATTGAACCTCTCACCCTCCTGCCTTGATCTCTGGGTGGTGTGATTACATGTAAGTGCCACCACATCTGAATTATGTCATTCTTTTTGTTTGTTTGTCAAGACAGGGTTTCTCTGTGTAGCTTTGGAACCTGCCGTGGAACTAACTCTATAGATCTGGCTGGTCTCAAACTCATGGAGATTTGCCTGCCTCTGCCTCTCAAGTGCTGGGATTAAAGACATATATTATCGCCTGGCCAAATTATATTATTCTTGACGAGAGCTAGGGCTTCTCCATCAACTGAGATATATCACTAGCTCTCCTTTTTGCTTTATTTAAAAATCCTCTTTTATTATTAACAGTTTTCATTTCTTATAGCTCATACAACTTTTTCTCTGGATATACGGTAGGGCAAAAAGCAAAACACAAGGAGAGACTCAAGTGGGCAGGAAAAAGAACTGTAATTGTTCCATAAATTCCAGTCTTCCTCACTACCCTTGCCTCACTTCTGGTACTGAGGCAAATGTAATTACAAGAATACATCTTACCGGATAGTTCCTCGAAAAGCATTTTTAAGTGGTGTGGACCCCACATACAAGATGTGTACTTTGGCAAAACGTGAGTTGATGCTAGAGACCTAGGAACAGAGAAAGGTTCAGCATCAGAGAATCAGCCGCTGGTCACTCCAAGAATTAGAGCAGGAAACAGGAATTACTAGGTTTAGTTTAAGTAACCATACTCAATACATAAAAGGCTTTTGTTTTCAATTTATCTTATGTAATGAGTGTTTTGCCTGCATGTATATCTGTGCACCACGTGTGCCTGGTGTCCAGAGGTCAGAAGGTGGGGACTGGATCTCCTGGAACTGGAGTTATAGATGGTTGTAAACTACTATGTGCTGGGAAGTAAACACAGGTCCTCTGCAAGAGCAACAAGTGCTCTTAGCCATCAAGCCATTTCTCCAGCCCTTTATTTCATTTCAAAAAATTATATGCATGTGTGTTTGTGGGTACGTGCACCTGAGAGCAGGTGCCCATAGAGGCCAGAGGTCTTACACCCATTCCCCAGAAGTTGGAGTCATAGGGAACTGTGAGCTGATCAAAGTGAGTGTCTGGAGAAGCAGCAAGTTCTCATAACCTGAGAGACATCTATCCAGCCAATTTAAGGTGAGTTAGCACCTATTTACTTCTGTCTAAGAGAAATGTGGGAATCAAATGAGAATATATAGTATTGATTTTAAAAAGTATCCAAGCCTAAATTAGGTGTGGTGTGATGGTGAATGTTTAGAATACAATCCTAGCTACAACAGCTTGAAATCAGCTTGGTCTACATAGCAGCCTCAATGACTTACAAGACAACATTTTTTTAGCAGGGGAGGGGGGAAAATGAGACTGAGTTTGTCTGTGTAGCTCTGGCTGTCCTAGAACTCGCTCTGTAGACCAGGCTGGCCTTGAACTCACAGAGATCTGCTTGCCTCTGCCTCCTGAGTGCTGGGATTAAAGGTGTGAACCACCACCATCAGCTCAAAATTTAATAATACAACAATAACAACAAAAGGCCTACTACAATATATAGTGTATGGTAACAAATCCAGACCTTTAATGTCCTTACTAAGAAACAAGTCTGTGGATGGCACTTAAATCTACATTTTAGCTAAAACCTCACATTGAGATCATTGTGCCTTTGTGGTATTTTCAGGATAACACAATTTTTCCCCTGTAACAGTTTATAAAGAGAGAAGAATGATGCTGTGTGAGGTGATATACACCTGTGATCCCAGCACTTAGGAGATGGAGACAAGAGGACCAATAAATAGTCATCCTCTGTCACACTTCAAGTCTGAGGCTACTTGGGATCCATAAGATGTGGGCGAGGGAAGGGAAAGATTATACAGACAGTTATAAATAAATTATAAACAAAATTGGTAGAAGATGGAGTCGAGTAGGGAATAGACTGAACACTATAGGCACTGGCACATGTAGCCATTAACTTGCTCCTCCTGACAAACATGCTGGCACTGAGGATGGAGCTCATTTGGTAGACTACTTAGCTAGTCTACACAGAGACCTAAATTCTTAGCCCAGCATTTTATAACTCCAGGACAGGTGGTATAAATATCTATGATCCCCGCATTTTGGAGGTGGAGACAGGAGGATTGCCTCACCAAGTCTGAGGTCAGCCCTGGGCTAACTCCACAGGTATCAAGATTATAGAATGAAACTTTCTCTCAAGGAAAAAGAAAAAAGGACACCCTATTCTCAGACATGAGCAGAAACAGCTCTGTGAGAAGAACTATGAATTCTTTGAGAGGGTAGAGTTTTAGGCTGGTTTCTAACTCACTATGTAGGAGAGGATAAGGCTGAACTTTTGATCCCCCTACCTCTACCTTCTGAGCACTGTAATTACAGGTGTACACCATGCCCAGTTTATTCAGCACCCAAGGGTTGAGAACCCTGCACCTCATGCATGCTAAGTAAGCAATCTGCCAAGTAAGCCATAATCCAGGCAAAACAGCAGATATGTGAATTTATCTATCCTGATCCTGGAAATCTACAGACCAACAGAGTCCAGTGAAACTTTCTTTACACAAAATAAATAAAGCGAGTCTTTCTCATTTTTTAGAAAATCTCCATCATCTTCATCACCATCATCATTATTAGTGTGTGCTGGGAGAAATGAATGCAAGCTCACGTCCTATAGCGTATGTGTGCTGGTCTGTTCCGGTCTGCTCTCTGTTACTGTGATAAATACACCAAGACCAAAAGCAATCTGGGAAGTAAGGCACTGGCTTCCGGTTACAGACTGTCACCAGGGAAAGCTAAGGCAGAAACTCAAGGCAGGAACCTGGAGGCAGGAACTGAACCAGAGGCCAGGAGGAATGCTGCTGACTCTCCATGGCTTTCCCAGTTTGTTTTCTTATCCAACCTAGATCACCCACCTAGTGGTGGCATTGCCCACACGGTCTGTGCCCTCCCATATTAAACAGCAGTCAAGAAAATGTCCCCCAGATAGGCCAAGCTGATGGAGGCAATTCCTCAATTGAGGTTCCTTCTTTCCAGGTGATTCCAGTATGTGGTAAGTATATCAAAACTGGGCAGACAACTTGGTGGAATTGGTTTTCGCCTGGATCCACATTTACATGGTCAGCAGGCTTGCATGTGAAGTGATCTGCCTGGTAAGTCATCTCACTGACCAACCAACTCTCCCTCCATCCTCCCTTTTTGGTTTTAAAGACAGGGCCTTACTATATAGCCCTGGCTCTTCTGGCACTCATTATGTAGACCAGGCTGGACCTGAACTCACGAAGATGTGCCTGCCTCTGCCTCTTGAGTGCAGGTATTAAAGGCCTGTGCCACTGTCTGTCTTCCCTCCACCCCTTCTTTGGGACAGAGAATTACCATGTAGCCAGCTTTGCTTTGAGAGCCTCAGCTTCTTAAGGAACATAAGAGCTTTACTGCCCTGCCAATAAAACTTTCTGTGATGACAGAAATGTCATTTCCTGGGGCTGGACAGGTAGCTGAGCAGTTAAGAGCACTGGATGCTCTTCTAGAGGACCTGGATTCAATTCCTAACACTCACATGACAGCTCACAATCATCTGTCCCTCCAGTCCCAGGGGACGCAGCACCCCCCTTCTCGCTTCTGCAGCACCAGGCATGCACACGACAGACAAAATACCTGTACACATACAATGAAAAGAAAAATTCCCAGAATTGAGAATGTCCTTTAGGGGAAGAGCCTAACATATTTAAAGCCCCGGGTTCCATCACTTCCCCACCCACCCCATAATTCATGTGCCAACAAATATGGCAGTCACTAACCACAGTTTGCTACTGAATACTTAAAATGCAGCTAGTGTTGGGGCTGGGGGCTGGGGCGCAGGGTCTTACTCTGCAACCTACTCTGGTCTTGAACTACTGTGGAGTATAAAAAAGGTTATACTCCATACTCCTGTCCAGTTTCCCAAATACTGAGACAATAGATAGGAATTAACATGCCTGACTGAAAATGAATTTTTCTCTTTCTTTCTTTTTTTATTTTGAAACAGGGTTTCTGTTTGTAGCCCTGGCTGGCCTCAAGTATCCACCTGCCTCTGCCTCTTAAAACTGTGAGCCACCATGGCCATCCCTAAAAATCAACTTTTAACATTTACAAACTTAAATAGCCCCCATATAGCTAGTGACTACTGTATTAAGTAGTTGAACACAGCAGGTGTAGAATTTTGGCCTAAGTGCAAGGATTAGGATCAGCTTACCTTACAGGTGACAACAGCTCCTACATCTGGAAGTAGCTGGGACTCTGTTTCTCTCATCACAGACACCACAGGAAGCTATAAAGAGAGTAAAAGTTGATGTTGGGTAAAGATAATGGTGGTTTGAGAATAATGCAGAATTGTCTTAGAACAGTGCGGTCACAAGGTAGACTATAGATACATTTGTGGACCATAGCAGAGGATATTAGTAATTTTAGAAAATTAAAAAAAAAAAAGAGTATAAGAGACCATGAGAATTAGGCTGCCAGATTTAATAGGAACATCTCTGATCAGTACTAAATTTTTGAAGATGCTCTTGTGGTTTCTTGATATATAATCATATTGCTTATAATTATGGCTATCTTGACTCCTCCAAACTTAAGTCTGCTTTTATTTGTTTGTTGTTTGAGACAAGGATTCTCTGTGTAGCCTTGGAGCCTGTCCTGGAATTCGCTCTGTGACCAGGTTGGCCTTGAACTCACAGAGGTCCCCTGCCTCCTGAGTGCTGGGATTAAAGGCATGTACCACCACTGCCCAGTTGCTTTTTTAAAATCTGAAAAAGACAGGATTTACAATTAAATGTTATAGAATGATAATTCTTGTTTTATCCCATCTAATGACAATTGATGTAATGAAATC
This sequence comes from Ellobius talpinus, assembly GCA_001685095.1. Taxonomy (NCBI): domain Eukaryota; kingdom Metazoa; phylum Chordata; class Mammalia; order Rodentia; family Cricetidae; genus Ellobius; species Ellobius talpinus. The sequence continues at coordinate 10,633 of LOJH01012397.1, forward strand.
TTGTCTTTAAAAAAAAAGCAGTACTTCTTTTACTCTGTGCTTTTGTTTCCCTGTTTTACTAATTTCTTTCCATTTCAAATTGTTTAGCCCATTCTTTATGTCAGAATTGCTTTTTTTTTTGAGACAGGGTTTCTCTGAGTAGCCCTGGCTGTCCTGGAACTCACTTTGTACACCAGGCTGACCTCAAACCCAGAGATCAGCCTGCCTCTGCCTCCTGAGTGTTGGGAAGAAAGGCGTAACTGCCCGGTCAGAATCGTGTTCTTCCCACTCCTCCACCTCTACTTATCCTTCAGATGTTTCAGCCGACAGATTATTTCACTATCGAGAATCATGGCCATAAAGCTGTTACATGGTCTCACTGTACTGTGCAATTCTTTTGAAGACATCCAATTCCCAAGCAACACAGATTTGTACATTTGTTTATGATTTGTGTCTGTGGCTCTTCAGCAGCAAAGCTAAGTGTATTTGGCTCGGGACTAGATCCCCAGTAGTCGAGGGCAGCACTGTGCAGGACACGTGAAAGTGAGCAAGAGAAATCTATGTAGTGAATAAACAGGCACTAAGTTTATTTCCAAAACCAATTGACTGGAACCTGTTTTTACAAATAAGCAAAAACCCAAAGCTTAAAGTTTAGGTTTAGCCAGACCCTAAAGAGTTTTGATTCTTTTAAGCAGAGCTGGTGTTTGGATCTATGGTTCCAAGCTTGACATTCTATGCAAGCATCGTACTGCTAAGTCCAGCCTAAGGTTTTAATTCTTAATTTTTTTATTGCCTTACATTTGTCAACCACTTCTTTATCTGCGCCTGTTTGTAGCTGGGAATACAGTCGTGTACCACCATGCATGGTTACACTTAGAAGTCTAGATAGGCAAGAATCTTAGCGAGGTAAATGTAAGCAAGAGTAACATATTTAAATAAGTGCTCTGGAGGAAGAGTCTTGTGTATAACAATCCTATTCCCACCAAAACCCCATTTTTTTCCCAATTAGTGGGTCCAGAGGGCTTCTCTGGAAAAACCAAACAAACAAAAAGACTAACTATCGAGGTCATTTAAAAGAGGTTAGAGTTACGGGGCTGAGTTATGTTCCAGATAGGCCGCACGTGCATAGGCTTCGAGGCAGGGGAAAGCTTTAGGACACTGAAAATCGCCAGCATTACACCGATGTCACGGAGGTGGGGACAGTAGAGTCATTTCAACGTGTAAGGGAGAGGCAGGACCAGGAAGCGACCAGGAAGCTCTCTGCTGGCTGGGCTACTCTCAATTTGCGTATCCTCCCCCTCCCTTCCATGTCCTGCGAGCGCGGCCACAACCGAGCCAGATAACATAACCAGTGTGCAGAGGCTGTGCTTTGGCACAGCGTTGGGATCATAGCTGGGAGAAATCGAGAGACCAAAGCATCCCGCTGTCACCCAAGCCCGCGTCCGCAGTGCCTGTACACAAGGACCAGAACTCAATGGCAGCCTGAGGGGGGAACGCGCGCTGGGTAACCGCTTCATTTACCGCGCCATTCTCGCTGGTCTTCGTCAGACAGCCCGCCAGCGACGAAAAGATGTAGCCGTGCCGGGTGTAGGTGCCGCTCCCGGGGCTGCCTTCCTCCAAGTTACACAGACGTTCGCCTGCAGAAGAAATGCCGCATCAGCCATGGGCACCCAGAAGCTGGTTGTCCGCAGCATGGGACTGCTTGCGGAGACAGCTCACTTACCGGGGATGCAGTACCTCACAGGTGGTGCCATGCTTGTCCCGGTCCAAAACCGGATGAAAACGAAGCCAAGTGTTCATTGGTCATCTAGAGGAGCGGCTCCGCAGTAACACGTACAGCAATTGGCACTTTTGACCTCGCCGAGGCGAGAGCGAGGCCGGACTCCATTTCCCAGGCTGCCCCGGGACAGATCTCTGGGCGCGTCTTTGCGGGCTCCGGGACTGGCGCCTGCGCAGCTGGGTGATGATGGGCGGGCGGCGGGACCCGGTCCGCTGGCTGCCACTGTGGGCTGTGGGCCCTGGTGGGTCAGCCTGAGATTGGCCCGGCTTCCCGAGCTGGAGCCGAAGGCACTGAGCGGCGGGCAGGGCGACTGGACTGAATTTGGCTGATTGAGAAGCTTGCAGGGGCAGGTAAGGACGAGGACGCAGCGCTTCCCTCCCACCCGAGTGTCAGGTGTCCAGGCCTTTAAGTTCAAGTTCCCGTTCCCTCCATGCCCGGTCTTGTGTGGCTGTGCCCTCCTGAGTCTGAGCGCACCTCAACCCTAGTCTGCCCCTCCAACTCTCCCATTTCACGGGTTTGGAGACTCAGATCCAGAGGCAAGGTTTGACTTGTCCAAAGTCTCGAAGATAGCCCAAGCCTAAGCCTATTTTTTGACTTGATCCCATCATAGTTGGACTCCGCTGTTCTTGGAGACGACCTTTTTCTGGTTTTGTAAAACCACAGATTCTTCTCTTGCGGGCAGATACTTTAGAGGATGAGCCCCTCAACTGTGAATGAGCATCTCGACGTTAACATTACCGCTTCTTTTGCCGCCTTCTTTTCGTTTTAGCTTGTTTGCCGGGAAAGAATCCTCCATAAATAGAATATTGTGCTTTATTGATGTTTTTTACATCAGCTTGAGGTGGCAGAGGTCAAGGGAGCAGCATTTTCTTGTGCAGATGAAATTTACCATGACTTTGATCGCGGTTTCATCTGCTGGTATTGGAATTTATTCCTTTCTCCCCTTCCCTCTCTGCCAATCCGGCTTCTTTGGGACACAGATGGTGATTTAGGGGAAGGCTGTTGTTTTTTGCTAGTCTCTAATCTGGTGGCAGATGGCCACTGTGACCGGTGGGTACTGCTGAGGGGGGACACTGCTAATGGTTTGAAGGAACTGTGCTTGCCCCTGAGGGCATCCACGCCCTCTTGCCACACTTAGGTTTAAAATATATGCCTTTTCTCTATTTCCTGAGGTAAAACCTCTGCTTCACTTTTGACCTATGGACTATACATTTCCTAGCATCGTCATTGTCCCCATGGCCCACTAGCTAAAGTGAGGAGAGGGGCCTGGCTTCAAATTTTGTTCACTCAAATTTGATCAGCATCTGCAAGCTTTCAATTTTACATGTTTGGTTTCTGGTTTGATTTGCCCTATAAAATGTATTATTGTTCTTTGGTGCTACGATTCTAATAATGGTTCTATTTCTTTGCTAATCAGAAAGAATGAGAGCAACAAATAATTTGATGTTATCGCCTTGGCAAGAGTGTCCTTGCTGGCTTCTGTAGAGCTGACCAGCTTTGCGTCTCTCCAGGCCATTCATCCAACCACAGGTATTCATTGAATGCTTGTTGGGGCCAGGTATTATTCTAAGATGTTCATAAGCATCTGATTTAAACCTTGGCCACATTTTGTGTGTGTGTGTGTGTGTGTGCGTGCAAACATGCATTTGTATGTATAAAAAAATTAAAGTTTGGGCCAGGTATGGTGCTGCATGCCTTTAATCCCAGCACGCGGGAGACAAGAGACAGGTGGATCTCTAAGTTCCAGGCCTGCCTGGTTTATGAAGCAAGTTCCAGGACAGCTATGGATATTATATAGAGAAACCCTGTCTTGAAAAAGAGAAACAACAGCAAAAAAAATTAAGGTTTAGAGAAGGAGGTTACTGGACTACTTAGGAAAAGAATTGAATCTTAAATAGGGTATACATAGAAGAGAATTGGTCAGTCGAGCCTTTGAAGTAGGCATTTCATTCAGAATCAAGAATATAGGAGGTGACCGACAATCTGATTTTTTTTAAAATTTTTTTTAAAGATTTATTTCTTTATTATGTATACAGTGTTCTGCCTGCATGTATTTCTACACGCCAGAAGAGGGCACCAGATCTCATTATAGATAGTTGTGCACTACCATGTGGTTGCTGGGAATGGAACTCAGAACCTCTGGAAGAACAGCCAGTGCTCTTAACCTCTGAGCCATCTCTCCAGCCCTGACTCATTTATTTATTTATTTATTTAGATATAGTCTCATTTCTCTCATGCTGGCCTCTAACTGGCTGTGTAGCCAAGGGTGATTTTGACCTTCTGGTCCTCATGCCTCCAGGTGTACTTATTACACCATCATGCTCAGTTTTAAGAATTTGTATTTTTTTCGACAGGACCTCACTACATAGCTCTGACTGTCCTGGAACTCACTATGTAGACTAGGCTGGCTTTGAACTCACAGAGATCAACCTGAGTTGTCTTCTGAGTGCTGGAATTGAAGGTATGCACCACCATGCTCAGCTTTTTGAGGATTTTTTTTTGAAAAAGACTAACCATAATAGCTCTGAGGTGACATACAATTTGCATTTATTACAAATTAGGAAATTACCTGAGTTTTGCACACTATTGCTATAAAAAGCATTCCAGCAACTAGAACACTCTCCATTACTCCTAAAAAGAGAATGTGCGGTGGTACATTGCTGTGGGACAGGTAGCTACATTCCACACCGATACTTGGTTGTGGCCTGCTACAAAATTGATGATTTTCCAGATCATGATTATAAGTAATAGCAGTTCAACTCAGAGATGGTGTGAGTATGATGTTCTAAGTTTTCTTTTTTATTTTCTTTTTCTTTCTTTCTTTTTTTTAATTTTCGAGACAGGGTTTCTCTGAAGCTTTGGAGCCTTTCTTGGAACTTCCTCTGTAGACCAGGCTGGCCTTGAACTCACAGAGATCCACTTGCCTCTGCCTCCCGAGTGCTGGGATTAAAGGCATGCGCCACCACTGCCTGGCTTGTTTTTTTTTTTTTTGAGACAGGGTTTCTCTGTGTGGCCCTGGCTATTCTGAAACTTGGCTTTGCAGAGCAGGCTGGCCTCTGCCTCCTGATTGCTGGAATTAAAGGTATGCTCCGGGCTGGAGAGATGGCTCAGAGGTTAAGAGCATTGCCTGCTCTTCCAAAGG
>LOJH01012398.1:0-16354 GCA_001685095.1 Ellobius talpinus
TCTTTATTAACCAATGAAAGTAACAGATAGATAGAAGACCCTCCTACATCAGGGCTGGTCGGTGGTGGCACACACCTTTAATCTCAACACTCAAGAGGTAGAGGCAGGCGGATCTCTGTGAATTGGAGGCCAGCCTGGTCTACAGAGCAAGTGCCAGGATAGGCTCCAAAGTTACACAGAGAAAGCCTGTCTCAAAAAACAAACAGAGAGAGAGAGAGAGAGAGAGAGAGAGAGAGAGATCTGAAATTGAAATGCTGGTGCTCAGTTCACTTTCTCTACTCTCACACAGCACAGAATCCCCTATTTAGGGTATGGTTTTGCCCACGATGGGTTGGTTGTCCTACATCAACCAAGGCCACCAAGACATCCTTCATATAACATGTTCATGGGCTAATCTGATCTAGACAGTCCCTCATTAAGACTGTCTTTCCAGGTGATTCTAGGCTGTGTCAAATTGCCATCAAAACTAATCACTAAAATAAATGGGGGGCTGGGGATTAGTGCTTCAAGGGCCTCAGGTAATATCTGAAGTATAAATTTCTCAGTGCATAAAACATGACAAATGTTTATAATTCTTGAAAATTTCAATTATGGTAAGTATATTGAAAATCTGTTCATGAGCAAACTGTAGGCTTTATTGAAACATTCTCAAATATTTTACACACACAAGCTGCCTTCCACAGTCCTGAATCACTCAATCATTGTGACATTATATACCATGCTTAAAGTCTAGTTTCTGTTATTTTGGACTGTTTCCAAATATTTTCTAGGATTCCCACATCCCAGACAAAGTTTCTCATCAAAGTAAATGAATAGGCCTAATGCAACTGCTTGTTTTCAAGGCTTAATTGTGAAAAATCTGATGGTGTAAATATGTCCAGATGTATGCAGTTGTATAGGAACTAACGACTAAATGCCCTGGGCAGGCAAGAGTGTGTGCATACATTTTAGGGAGCCCAGAAACTTCCTGGAATATGAGGAGGCCCTTTTACAATGTTTATTTTCCACCCACATAGAACAGTAATCATTTTGTCAAATTTAAAACAAGGTTAAGAATCTGTGATGATTGGTCTTCATGCTTAGAATTACCAACAAAACGTACTTTTAGGTGTGTTTGTAGGAGCTTTCCTAGAGAGGATTTGCAGGCGTGCATGACCCACCCTCTAAATAAGTAGTACCTTCCTATGGGCCTAGCTACAAAGAAGCCCAAACACAGGTAGGATGTAGTTTCAAAGAAGTTCAAACACAGACAGGGTATATGTGCATATCTAGCTTCACACTGAGTATATCAATTGCTGCAGGATCCTCAGTTGACACGAGGCTCCAGCCTCTTAGGCATTAAGTAAACTCAAACATCAGCTGCTCTTTGAGGAGCTCCCAGACATTCAGTACTAGATGGTGACCCACTAGGCTTCATGCTTCTTGGACTGAGCAGCTACCATGTTCTTCTCCCCACCAGGTTACATCAGCTATCATTGGGTTGCTTAGCCTCTACTGTAAAAGCTAATCTAGTAAATTTCCTTTTAATATGTATCTATAATATATTAATATATTTAATTATAATACTAATATAATATAATTATAAGATTAATATGAATAATTATATATATGCATTCACTAGTTCTCTTCTTCTAAAGAACCTTGCTTACCCCAGGATCATAACATTAAAGAAAGGCAGCATAGGAGGACTGCATGGGGACTTTAATATGAAAACCCGGGCTCAGTTACTGATACCAGGAACTCAGTTGGGATTGAGACAGGAATTTGGAGGACAAATGAATACAAATATTTCCAAGTGTATAGCTTTGGTTTGCAGTGGTGTGAGAAGTTCCAGATGTTAACATTTCCTATTTTTTGTTTTGTTTTGTTTTGTTTTTCAAGACAAGAGTTTCCCTGTAGCTTTGTGGCCTGTCCTGAAATTAGCTCTTGTAGACCAGACTGGCCTTGAACTCAGAGATATCCGCCTGCCTCTGCCTCCTGAGTGCTGGGATTAAAGGCGTGAGCCACCACTGCCTGACAACATTTCCTATTTTATGAAAACCTGACAGTCTGAAGCCTGAATGTGGCATTTCTTTTCAGTTTAGCTCAATATTGCCCAGAATCTCAGGCAAGGGTGATATGGAGCTGGAAAAAAAACAGACAGGCAGACAGACAGACAAAGAAAAGACAGACAAAGTCAATACAATTCAGAGTGTTCTGAGATCTAGGAAAGACTTATAGACTGGAACTGATGACTGGTGTCCCTGGAGCCAAGAAGTTCATTCTAGCATCTCCTGGGTGAGTTCAAGGTAATTTGGAAAATGAAATTCTGAAGAATCCAGTAAAAATTTTGTCTGGGTATCAATTTGTTCTGAATTTTATAGGAAATATGGGCTCTGAAACCCTCCCCCTCCCTCTTTCTCTCTCTCTTGCTTTCTTTCTGCTCTGGATTTTTTCCAGCTTGGCCTAATAAATATGAAATATGAGTCAATGTGTCATCTTGCCAAGCACAGGACAACAAACTAGTATTTACAGGCTTTGGAACACTGGACCTTTCAGAGCTGGTGTGGTCTGAAGCTGCCTGGTTGATTTTCTGTGTAACTTCCCTATTTAAATTTCTTCCTCTTCCTCCAACTTCTTTCTACTTACATAAAATGAAGAAGTTCCTGAATTTATCCATCAAGTTACATGGTACTCAAAGACATCAGGCAATTCAGACCCCGGTGGTTCTATCAATTCATTTTAAAAACACTTTGTGAAAACATTGTTTGAAGATGTTCTTAAACACCATGGAATCAATGGCTAGTAATTCCTGTCTAACAGAGTTTGGAGATCAAGGGTGGTTCTAGGTGTGCTTAGTGAGGGGTCATAAGGAAGGCTCTGGAGTATCCAGGCTGAGAGTAAATACTGGTTGCCGTATTCTTCACTTGGAATTTCCTGGCACCCTTCAGATGACCTTGGAGCAATATGTAGTCGTGTTTTCCGTTTTCCTCATATAAATACTCACTAGTGTCCAGATGGGCCTTAAGTAGCCCCCAGCCTCTAAATCCTTTATAGATTTCCTGGATCAGAACAGAGGCTGAGCACTGGGAATTGAGTTGTATCATAACACAGGTGTTCCCTTGGTGAGTTTTCCTTAATATCAAGACTCAGGTAGGTGCTTCTTCCTGCACAAAGAAGGTTCTTAGCATCTTCTGAGCCCTTCCCTGCAGTCCTTTGAACCTCCTCAATCCACTGCTGTGACTTCTCTGTGAACTCATCTGGCTTCGCCTAGTCATTGTTCAGTCTCATAGTCTTCAACTTGGGTTCAATCTCTTCTGAAGTCTTTTTTTTCCCTCTTCCAAAGTTTCTCACACAAATAAGGTGGCAACCACATGAGTGTGAACTTTCCAAATTTAATTTAAATTGCTTACTCTTGTTTTACATCTGTTATTAAAGAAAAATGTTGGGTTTTACTTCACTATTTTTGAGAAAGGGCCCTACTTTATAGTTCAGACTGGCTTTGAATTTATAATCCTCTGTCCAGACCTACTGACTTATACCACTGTGTTCTGGCAAGAAAAATCTCTTAGCTACATTTCCTGTGAAATATAAAACATACAAAAGACTAGTTTTCAGTCAGGCAGTCCCTTTACCTCCCAGCACTGCATGGATTAAGTAACAGTGCTTCTATAATTCAGATAAATGGTATCTTGTTCCCATGTTTCTCCACAATCCTCAAGTGTTAGCCTTCTAGTGTAGAAAGGGGTTTTGATTCTTCCTATCAAATTATAAGTTATGACACATCGATTTCTTAAACAGGGTGGCCAAGATTGCTGTCAAGTTTTTGATGTAGTAAAACTTTTTATATTCCAACCAGGATGGGATAGTGTAGGATCATGTCCATTACTTCTATTGAAGTCCTACTATTTTGTCTAAAGTTGACTGCCAGTTTGTGTGGCTAATGTTTTTCTGCTGGATTCAGTTCTAGTTCCTAGTGCATGCAGAGGACTGTAGATCATTACCTTTACTGTGAGTTATAACGTTTGTTATACTCCATTTCAGGTTATTGTGGAACTCTTTGATACTATTACAAGCTTGGAAATTAATGTCAGGATCAAATCATGAATTAAGTTCAAGGGCTCAAAAGGAAGTTGTCATAGTTATTGAGACCCAGTGGTTTATCAGAGCTGTCCTCAAGAAAGATGCTCCCAAAAGGTAGAATTTGGTTTTCATTGTTGGACATATACAGTGCATAATACTCTATATAAAAAGGTAAAGACTTTCAGGATCTTTTAAAATGATTAAAAAACCACACCTACCTTATTTCAGAGATCTGGAGAGATGTTGGTGATGATGGTAATTTAGGAAGTTAGAAGAGAATGAAGATGAATAGGAAGGAATAAGGATACAGAACATATCTGGAAATATGACAGAGAGTCAGGTAGTAATGGTAAAGAGTATAATTTTGAGTATGTAGTCCCAGGAAGACTGTTTTTATATAACTGTGGATAAAGCTTGAAAAACCATGAAAGTCTGTGTCACTTTTCTGATTGATACTTTTAAATGGACTTTTAAAAAATAATGTAGGTAATTTCACATTTTCCCAACTAGCTATGTGTGATGACTGTGTATGGTTACTGTGTTGTGAATGAATCATTATGTTTAACAAAAAGCATTTCTGATATTAAAATTTCATTTCTGTTTCCTAAGTAGTCATTTTTCAGAGCAAGAATAACATTGTATGAACCACGGGGAGCTTTATATATGTGCCACACTATAATAACCAGAAGACCATTGCACTCCGTAGAATACCATGCCCATCAACAATGCCTGCAACGATGAGATAATCGTCACTACGAGTGCTCAGGGACAAAAAGGATGAATCACTGAGCACTGTATTGTCACTAATAATAAGCACTGGGAATAAGGTAATGTGTTTTTCATCATTATGCTGTGGCATACATTGTGGGCTTACTTTCAGAGTTGAAATTGATGACCACATAAAACACGGAGGGTTGGCAGAAGTAATAAAATGTTTGTGAGCTAATGTATTACCAAAGCATTGAGATACAGCCTTTACTAATTGTGCTGCTGCGTGTTGTTCTAGATCTTTAGTTAGTGGATAACTGATGCAATGATGTAATACTGCCATCAGCTTTCTGTGAATTCTACATCTGTGTTTTCAACCATTAACAGATCCAAATGACTCAGAAGATACAACTGCATAGGAAGGAATACACAATACCCTAAATGATAGAGTGCAGAAATGTATACAGTGCTTACATTATAGTATAAGTAATGCATAGGTGATTCAAAGTATATGGAAAGGTATGTGTTAGTTCCATATAATTATTGTGCCATTTAATATAAGGGATTCAAACATCTGAAGATGTTTAAGTTCTTTCAGGTGATGAGGGAGTTGTCCTCAGGCATCTTAAGGGTGTAAGGGATGACTGTATTTTCCAGTTATCTAGAAACCCAAGATGGCTCATGTACTGAGGAGGACTCTGCAGGTGTCCATTCAGGGAAGGGAACAGCAGAGAGATGTGATTCAAAAACTCAGTTCAAATTGACTTCATCAACCTGGATCAAGACTTTGGGGAGTATGATCTCAAGTGGTTTATTCACAACAAATTTAAATACAGTATAATTTGGAATATGTTTCCTGATGTAATACAATCCCTGGTGTACAAGGAAGCATAATTACATTAAAACTTGACTCAGGGTACATGTCATTGCTTCCAAGAAGATGGGATCTAGAGATAGGCTGCCTGCACTAGTTTAAGGGCCTAAGGAAGGGTCTGACCTGCTCTCAGCCATATAGATAGCATAGAGGCCATTTGGGCTATAAGCCACCTCTGGTCCTGTTTGTGGGAACTTGGGGGAGGGCTGGCTAATTAGGGTCATTTGGATTACTAACCACCTCTGGTGCTGGTTGTAGGAGTTTGATATGTCCTGGTACAAAAAATATAATGCGGAGCACCCAGCTATCAATTACTCCTAATTCTAAGCTTTATAGAAAAATAGGTTATATGCCCTTTCCTTTGAAAGAACAATCCTGGGTGCTTAATATTCTCAGGTTCCCTGGAGATCTGTGTGCCCAAGGACCATCATGCTCCCAATAGTTCTGAGGGACAATGGTCTTTTATCCTGTCACTTGTATTATTTTTAATAAAATGCTGATTGGCCAGTATCTAGGCAGGAAGTAGAGTCTGGGCAACAAGAATTCTAGGAAGAGGGAAGTTTCAGTCTTCAGTCGTCACCCAGAGAGAGGAAACCAGACACAGAGCAAGCAAGATGTGACTGCCTCACCGAAAGAGGTACCAAGACATGTGGCTAACACAGACAAGAATTATGGGCTAATATAAGTTANGGTCTTTTATCCTGTCACTTGTATTATTTTTAATAAAATGCTGATTGGCCAGTATCTAGGCAGGAAGTAGAGTCTGGGCAACAAGAATTCTAGGAAGAGGGAAGTTTCAGTCTTCAGTCGTCACCCAGAGAGAGGAAACCAGACACAGAGCAAGCAAGATGTGACTGCCTCACCGAAAGAGGTACCAAGACATGTGGCTAACACAGACAAGAATTATGGGCTAATATAAGTTATAAGAGTTAATAAGAAGCTTGAGATACTAGGACAATCAGTTTATGATTAATGTAGACCTCTGTGTGTTTATTTGGGATTAAAATGGATGTGGGTGACATGACTAACATAGAGGGACCAGGTAGGACAGAAAACTTGGTCAACACCATAGTGTACTCTATGTGGTTACTGTTGGTCAGGGCTAGTAGACAGGTAGGTATAAAAGATACAGAAATCACCCTCTATCTATTCCAAAATCAAATTCCCACTTCTTGTGAGCCATGTTTTAAGACTTTCCTTCTCTATGAAACTTTCGTGTGTGTGTGTGTGTGTGTGTTGTATGTGTGTGTAGGGGGGACTCTTGGATCTTATGTGCTCTCTGTAAACATGGTGCTCATTATGTGGCTTCTCTTCTTGGTTTTTATACACCCACTGCTTGATATTAATGGACCTCTCCAAGAAGATCCTAAGTTTCTTGAGGCAGAGGCTATGCATATTAGTTTTTCTGTTTCCAGTGCACATGACACTGGATACCATGACAGGGAATTTAACAGAATAAGATGTAAATCATATAATTAAGACATTCTCAAACTCAGAAAATTTTCAGAAAATTTTCAGTACTATTCTTACAGATGTAATGATGCCAACAGATGTTAAGTTCTTGTTAAATAGTATATAATTTCTAAGTAATCCAAGCACTTGTTGCTTTCCTTTTATTCTTGCTTACCCTACCTATTACCATCCTAAAATTTCCTTTTCACCAACTTTAAGAATAACACCTCATCCCTACTGCTGAGAACAGGGAGAACTTGATGTATTTGCTAATATCACTGCATCTCTGATGTTACCAATATGAACTTTGTTTTTGCTTCATGGTTTAGACTTCATTGTAAATTCACTTTTTCTTGCTCCAATAGAATGATTCTGTCTCTGCTCACAGGGAGTTTTGCCTCTGTCCCTAATTTTTTGCTCACCACAATTAGACCTAAAGAGTGACTTAGTGAATAGATACTTCTCTCACTTGCTATTATTGGGCCCTTTTAGGGCGGAAAATCACATAATGATCATTTGGCTTCTGCACAGCACCTTGTTCCAAATCACTGTCTGCAGTGGGGACTTTGCGAATTTTGCATAGATTGTCTCACCCAGTTTAGAACAATGAAATGATAGTTCCTGAAAATGAAGTATTTTGCATGAAAATACTGGTCAGAACCTATTGCTCATTACTTTGAAAAGAGAAAAATCACAAAACATGTCAAACCCCAAAGAACCAACTCATTTCTTTCTTATTTTAGGTTTTTAAATTTTATTTATGTGTATGAGTATTTTGCCAGTAAGTATGAACACATGCCATGTACATGATTGGTATCTACAGATGTCAAAAGAAAATATCGGATCCACTGAAACTGTAATTACAAATGGTTGTGAACCACCATGTAGGTGCTGGAAATTGAATCCAGGCCTCAGAAAGAGCAGCAATCTCTCTAAATTGCTGAGCTATCTCTCCAGCCCCCAACCCATGCCTTAAAGTAAACCTAAACCTCAGGGAACTCTCTAGGTTGAAGTAGCATCGCGTGAGATGGAAAAGAGACAGCACTGTCTGATTAGCACACTTAAAAAGGCTACTGGTAATGACTCCGTGCAGTAACATGTTCAGCGTTTACAGCATGCCGTAAATATTATGTTTATGATAGAGCATAGAAATGGGAACAGGAATAAGTAGAGCTTCTAGGGATAAAAAAATTAGATGCTATAATAAAAACTGATACCTTGAAATAAGCACGTTTTTTGTGCAACATGCCAAAAGTTGAGAAAAGAACTGGGAGAAGGGAAAAGTTTGTCATCTGCCAAAGTCTATGGAAGGCTGCGGTGAGTCAGGTTGTTAGAACAAAGTTCATTTCTCATGGTTCTGAAGACTAGGAAGCTCCAGATTAGTGGTTCTGGTGCCTGGTGAGGTCCTGTTTATAAGTTTACAGGTTGTACCTTCCCACTGCGTCTCCATGAACTTTCCGGGGTCCTTCATAAAAGGGACCTCTTAGGTGATGACCCTGTTTCATGAACAAATGATTTCATGTGGTAATTTTGGCTGCTTCATTGTGACATCAACAACTTAGGAGAAGAGTGTTTTATTTGGGCTCATGTGTTCAGAGAGTTCAGCTCATGGTCATTCAGTTCCCTGTTTCTGGGCCTTTCATGAGGTAGACCACCTGATGGCAGGACTATACTAAGGGAGATCTTGTTCACTTTAGTGTGGACCCGAAGTGTGGTAAGGATTGGGCTGAGAAACATACCCTTCAGTGATACACCCCCAAGTAACCCATTTCCCCAAATGAAGGCCCACCTTGTAAAATTCTGTGTCTCTCCAGAAATAACCCTACTAGCTGGGGACTCAAAGACACCACAGAGGAATTTTATACTCAAATCCCACCACCTCCCAAAGGCCCTACCTCCTAATTTTGTCACTTTGGTGGCTAAATTTTCAACATACAAAATTTGGTCAGGCATATCAAAATTATAATACTAAAAGGATGAGCAATTCCAAGCAAACGTACTAACCAAAGAAAGAGCAGGAGATGCTTCATAATTCAAAGTCCAAGCCCAAGGACAGAAAGGTGTGTTCAATTGTCACAAAAGATGGTCAAACTTTGGGAAATGAAGATAGGTTAAATGCAACTTACTTTAACTGTTTTTTTTAAATAAAGTGTGTGTGTGTGTGTGTGTGTGTGTGTGTGTTTGTGCATGTGTGCTCATGTGCATGTTCACATTTGCATAGGTGAACGTGGAGAGGCCAAAGGTTAAATCAGATGTCTTCCTCATTTGTTCTCCACCATAGTTTTTGAGATAGCATCTCTTTCCGAACCGGGAGCTTTCCAGTTTGGCTCAACTGGAATTCTCCTGTGCCTCCTTCCCCAGCTACTGCACCGAGCTTCTTCCTTACATGGGCTGAGGGGTATTAAAATTGGATCCTCATGCTCACAAAGTAAATACTTTACTTGCTGAATGTCTCCCAGTTCGAAATGTCATTTTGAAGCAGGAGTGCCATATCTCCCCTATGTCCCCTTTTGTTTGTCTTCTCATCTACACAATGCACCTTACCATGCCTATCTCTTAGGCTTCATTTTTGGCACCACCAATAGCTGAGACACTTATGTACCCTTCAAGCTTCACGTTTTGCTATACATTGGTTATAACTTAAGACCTTTATCTGTGTATCATGCTGTAAATAGTGTTGTATTGAGTTTAGATAAAAATCAACATTGTTTTCTTTTTAAAGAATACTTTTATTAATTCTTTGAGATTATTTATTTATTTATTCATTTATTTATTTTTGTGTTTTCAAGACAGGGTTTCACTTTGTAGCCTTGGCTGTCCTGGAACTAGCTCTGTACATCAGCTTGGCTGCAAACTCTCAGAATCTGCCTGCCTGCCTTTGCCTCCCAAGTGCTAGGATTAAAGATATGCATCACCATGTCTGGCAAGAACTTTATCTAATTTATTTTTATCATAATCACTCCTCCTATTCCCAAGTCCTCCCAGGTCTGCTCTCACATCCCTACCCATTCAACTTCAAAACAGCTTTTAAAAAACATCAGGTTCAACTTCTGTTTCCCAAATATTCCTGAGTGTGGGCCCGGTCCCTGGAGTGTGGCCGACCTCCAGGGGTAGCATCCTTAAAGAAGATTGACTCTCTCGTCAGCACTTATCAATTATCAATGGCTCCCTAATTACAGATGGGGCTTCATGACCATCTCTTTCCTTCATGTCTTGAACTTGTGCATGTCTTGTATGTGTTGACACAACTGCCATGAATTCATATGTACAACTCTCTGGCCTTTATATGTCCAGAAAACACTGTTTCATTGTCATGACTCTGACTCTTAGTAATTTTTCTAATAAGATGGAACCTAATATGACACTGTTATTAGAGCAAAGAATATGTGCCTAGGTAGGTTATAGGCCCTATGGGAAAATCTATTATTATTCTACTAAATGGACTTAATACTAACCAACTCAATGCATTTCTCAACTGTCATCAGAGCAGTTTCTTTTGCAGTAGATGGTGACTAATGCAGAGCTAGGCAATTAATCAATATACAGAGCATAAGAGATTGTGGAATGCTCAGCTCTACATACTATTTTCTTCATCACTGTTAACGGGAAGGAACATTGTTTATTATATTGAAAGATGCACGTGCTTTATGAAATCTATGTATTAAGATCCCACTTTAATGGTATGGATAAGTTTTATATAGTTTTGCTTTCATCAATTTCAGTTATCCATGATCAATCATGCTGTGAAAATCTTAAATGGAAAATTCCAGAAGTGAATAATTCAACAGTTTTAAATTGTGTTCTTGTTCTGAGGAGCATGATGGAATTTCACACCATGTTGTTCTAACTGTCTAAGGACATGAACCATCTCTTTATTCAGTGTATTCAGTTCATAAGCCACCTACCTGCCAGTCACTTAGCCACATCACTTACCAGGCTGATTTTTAGTTCTGTCTCGCAATACTTGTATAAAAGGCTTGGTAGTAGTTGCATATTTGGGGATCTACCAGAGATCTCAGGAGGTATTTATAGTAGTGGAGAGAATACCAAATATGGACTCAATTTGCTTTGTCCCGATTCAAGGTGTATAAAATCTTCCAAGAGGATACACTTTTCACAATAAAAGTATTACAAATGAATGAAGTCATTAAACTAGTTGTTAGCTACATAGACAGTTTATAACACAGTGAAAAGAACTGTGAAGGGTGTGTAAAGATCACCAAAGAGCCTGAGTCAGATACATGATCTAGGGAGGGCTTTCGAAAACAAGACTTGGAATGCAGAGCCTACCACAAGAGTACTAGCTGCATCTGGTGGGAATCAAGCATGCCTGCATTCCTGTCAAAGAGGAACATCACTGTCACTATTTAGTTAGGGGTCTTCCTGCCGGGAGCAGGAGTAGGGCCAGTTTATTGTGCTGGAGAGCTGGGATTTCAGTAGTGGGTGCTAACTTCACATTCACTCTTTTCCTCCCCACTTTGTGGAGCTCACAGATGGGCCTTTAGCAAAGAGAGAATCTAAAGGCTCCCTAGTTCTGAAGTGTCTGTCTATTTCCTGGGAAGAGGAAAGAAAAGAGTTAGGAAGTCACATGCATATCCTAATACTGTGTGTTCAATATGAAACCATAGTAAACAACTAAAGCAGCCGAGCCCTTATTTCATCCTTGAAAGGTACTCTGACTTAGCATTGCAATCATCAGGAAGGTCTAGATCCAAAGGCTGTAGAGTTAAGCAGGAATGTAGACTCCAACTACCACCCAAACCACTTTGCTGTCTACAACCACTTTCTGCTGTCTTGGAAATTAATGCTCATTATCATCTGCCACTGTTTGTAACTCATTGCTGTCATCTACAGCCTTGGCTGCTTTCAATCTGTTAGTGTGTTTCTTTCCTTTAGACTGACTGGACTATCATGTCTGACCAGCGGGCAAATGAGACATGTTACTTGGGGCAGCATAAAATTAATTTCTTCTGAGTTCCAGCAACAAAGGAAGATTTTCCCTTCTCTTTCTTTATTAGTAGGATAATGTAGGGGAATAAGACCCATAGTGGATAGGATGTTTGTTAATTTTATTGCCAATATTGTTGTTTATTTTTATTTTTGTGTTGGTTTGTTTTGGTTTTGGCTTCCATGAGAAAAACAATTGGAGCTCCTGGAGGATGGAAAAGCTGTCTCTAGGTGGGTTATGGCAAAATAGGCTATATGGCAGAGGAGACAGAGAGAGGAGACAGAGACACAGAAAGTGACACATACACACACAATATATATATACACACACACACATATATACACATACACACACACACATATATATATACACAGAGAGAGAGAGTAAATTGGGCCTTCTACTATTACATGTCATCTAATTCCCTCATTATTGATATTAAGGAAGATAGATCAGCTCTACTACGCTAATGCCTAGAACCTGACATTGACCTATGAGGGATTATGAACTGCTTAGAAATGATTAATATGAGAGAATGGCAAGTGACTTCTATTCTCTCTGTGACTACCTTCTAACATTTTAATGTTTAATATATTAAAAATATCACTGAATAAAATACCCCCTTCATCTTCTTCTTCGTCTGTATGACTCATGGAAGAGATAATGACATCAAACCACACCTAGATAGCATGTGTTTAGAGTATCTGATATTATGGCTTTATCAGACTTTTGAATTGTGTAACTAGCCTTAAATGTTCCTGTTGTTGGTGCCGTGTACCATGCACCAATTTCAATGTATTCAATTCTTTAACAGAGTGGCTGGCCCCTGTGATTGTTATTGCTGGTTGTCACCTGGCAAGGTCTCATTCATAGAATACCAGCCCATGTTATGGGTATGTCAGTGAGGAAATTCCTAGCCTGTGTTAATGGAAGTGGGAAGACCTACCACAAACATAGGCAGCACCATTCCGCTTGCTATTGTTCCAAGCTCAATGCAAGGGAAAACACACTAAGCACCAGGATTCATTGTCTGTTACTTTTCAGCTGTAGATGCAATGCGATCTGCTGCCTCTAGCTCTCAAAGCTATACTCACCCTAGCGTGATAGACTAACCTCAAACCACATACCCAAATAAACCCTTTGTTTCCTATGTTGCTTTTGTCAGGTCCTTTGTCATAGCAATGAGAAAAATAGGTCGTGCAATCCCTTCCACCCTCAAGCAACTCTTTTAGAGGAACTATGGACTGGTCATGGGGGAAAGATGAAGAGTCATGCTGTTGTATTGTAAATCTTATTTGTTCTTGAAGAATTTCATACAATGTTTTAACCTGCTCCAATAATCCCTCCCAGATCCTCCTCCCTTTCCCTAACCATCTAAACACTTCTCACTCTCCTTTTATCACCCATAAAGTCCATTTCTGCTGCCCATACATTCTCAGCTGAATCACCCAGGGGCTACATTTGTAAAGAAAACAGACTGTCCCTTTCCCAGCTTGTGTCAAATGCCAATAACTCCTCAGCTTGTGGTGGGACTTTGTGCCCTTCTCCCCCACCCCACTGGAATTTTGTCCGTCTTGAGCTCACACAGATCTTATGCACGTACTCCCAGTCACTGTGAGTGCATGTGTGCCTCTGGCCTTGCCATCATCCACCACCTTTAGTTCTTACAATCTTCCAACCCCTTCTCCAGCAAAGACCCTGAGTCTTGGCAAAAAGAGATACAATATAGATGTCCCATTTAGAACTGAGCTCTGTGAATCCTTATTCTCTGCAAATTGGCCAATTGTTGTCTCTTAATTATCTTTATTATCACCATCTTCTACAATAGAAGCTTCTCAGATGAGGGCTGAGAAATGCATTGAGTATAATGATAAATCATTGGGAGTCAGTTTAATACTATGTACATTTAGTACATTAATCATAGTACATTCTCCCCTAGGGCCTATGACCTCTCTTACATTGCAAATCTTCTGGACACTGTTTTGATTTGGTTGTGTGTATACATTTCATGTGACCAGGGTGTACCAACCCATTTTAAATGAATGCCATTTGTAAAATGTTTAAAAAGTGCAAATTATGCACTAGATACATTAAGTGGTAACCTCAGGTGACAGAGAAATAGCACTATATAATAAGATAGACCAGTTTCCTATAGGTGATTATCTTCTAGTTAGAGAGATGGAGTAAACGAGTTAGGTGTGTAATGCCATGTCAGAGTTGTTCAAAGAAAGCTTTGAAAGTGATACAGTACTTCTTTAGCTAGTGTAGAAATAAGGCCACTTGGAAAGAATGACATTTGAGTGGCTGCTTTGTGCTTTGAAAAATAGTTGAAGTTTTCTAGGGGCAGAAGCTTCAAGTTAGAGACAAAACAAAAGCAAAGGCTGTAAGTAAGATGACTGCTTAATTAGGTTAGAATAACAGCACACATGCCTGAGCGAAAGCAAGAGAGCCAGGGAAAGGAGGGGAAATGTATAAAGGAAGGTGGGGCTCAGATGACATAGGCAGGTCCTGAAGAATGGATGTGAGGCTTCAGGTATTGTCATAAGCGCTATGTAGAGCACTCTTTGGGCCATCCCAAATGAAGAGAGCAGCAGACCTGACCTGGGGGAAACAGAGATGTTAGCTGGGATGATTTTCATCTTCAAGAATACAGACTGTAGTTGTAGGTATGAAAGTAGACAAAAGTGATGCTTCAGAATAGTTTCCAGGTGGACTTATGAGTGAGAGTGGACCAGTTGTAAGAGCAACAGAAGCAAAGAAGCAAAGGACTTGGCATGCTTCTGTCTATATAGTGAGCTAGTAGGGCTTGGTGGCCACTCTCCAGAAGGGAGAAAACAAGAGGCGAGCAGGGGTGGCAGGATCAAGAGCTCTTGATTTGGGGTTTGAGTGTGAACGTGACTATGAAATTTCCGATAGCAGGGTCAAGTTGGCAGTGGCAGAGGTGGAATCTAGACCTCTGATTCTCTGAGATGTTCTCATTTCGCCATATAATAAATATGACTTAGAATCACATATGAGGGGGTAGAAATATAGCTCGGTTGGAGATTATTTCCCTGTCTTTCATGTCCAGCATCGCATCAGCCAGGTGTGGTAGTTCACAATTGTAATCCTAACATCTGGATGATGGATAAAGGAAAACCTGAAGTCCAAGATCACTTTTGCTTATGGAGGGAGCTCAAGGCTAGACTGGGATACATAAGACCTACTCTCACCCCTCAAAAAATATCACAAGGGCTGGAAAGATGGCTCAGTGGTTAAGAGCACTGCTTGCTCTTCCAGGGGTCCTGAGTTCCATTCCCAGCAACCACATGGTGGCTCACAACCATCTGTAATGAGATCTGATGCCCTCTTCTGGTCTGCAGAATACTAAGAATACTGTATACATAATAAATAAATAAATCTTTAAAAAATATCACAAATGAAAAGCAATGGGCAAATGTCAAAAAGGCAATGTGAGAAAATATTAACAATTACAAGTTCTAAAGCTAGCAAATATAAAATACCACTAATTTATAAAACATTATTTTAACTGAGTGATCAAAGCAGTATCTATACCCATATTTTTTGTCTGTATATTCCTCAATCACCTTTTTATACCATAAGAGTTTTATAGTAGTGATATTTTCTGAGATGAAAATAGAAAGTTATTCGTTCCTTAAAAAGCAATGAGAGTTTGGAAGCACGACTAGCTTAAAACACACAAGTACAGATGAACATGCAATTCATAGTTTTTCTCCAGAACTGACCTGAGAGACACAGGGGTTCTAACATACCCTGGGCCTGGGCCTTGCCATTGGCTCCTATCTGTAGCCTTTGGATCTTGGAGTAGGGTCTGGCTCTGTAAACCAGGCTGCCTCTAACACCTCCTGCCTCTGCCTCTTGAGTGGAGGGATCATACACACACACCAATAGACACCATCACAACTGACCTGTTTTCTATCATACTTTTCAGTAGCACAGTACATTGATAATTATACATGCTGCATACTTAAGGATTTTCTGACAGAAGAGAATTGTCATTGCTACCAGATATCCTGAAAATTTGCCCTTTTCACAACTGCAAGAGTTTTCAATAGACTATTATTTTCCTCTGTCTCCTCAATTACCAACCCCCAAATTCCACTATGCTAATTTCCAGTCAATAAAATCCTTAGAATCAAGCTGATTATCATCATCACCATGAGGTCACCATAGGTTAACTTTTCTTACTCTATAGCAGAAAAGAGTACCTGTGGTATATTGAAATTTTGTGCCATGCTTCTTTTGCTTTTGAAGACCAGTGTGTGTGTGTGTGTGTGTGTGTGTGTGTGTGT